>CM046456.1:62023651-62206151 GCA_025506515.1 Flaveria trinervia | reverse complement strand
CATGTTTAAAATTTACCAAACCATCAATAATTTAGCTTTTAAGCATAACATTGGATTATGAATTTTCAATTATCATTACATTCTGAAAAAACAAATCCGAATACTTTCCTCACTACATCTATAGGTTATACGAACACACCTTTTGAAACAAAGAAATCCTAAATGATGACCTTAGATGTGGTTTCTTTTCGACTTTGGTGACCAATATCACAATAGAGATCGAGCCACAATTGAAACATAAAATACAAAAGAAGAATTTAATTACATGGAGGATATTCATTTAGGACCAATTGATAGATAATTTGCTCATTTAGTGTTATTCGCATGATATTTCCGAGTCTTCTCTAGAGGACAAGGTCAACCAAGCAAGTCTTTCCACATATTAGTCCATGTATATACTACAAAACAAATTAATGACTATCACTAAAATTAATTACTATCAATGATGGTCTGTCTGAATTCCATTGATAAAAATGGTTATCGATGAGAATTCATCGGTGCGGCTAAATCAAAAATAAATTCTACTAGAGGAAGATTGATATTGCATATATGAAAAGAAAGATTTTGAAATGAAAAAGAAAGGTTATGATCCATGCATACATCCATGTATCAGGATGGATCATATTGTAAAACTGTAAAATACAAATATATAAAGAGAGAAAGTTTATAATACAAAGTCTTTTTAATACAAATGGCACAAGGTGGAGATGAAATTATACGTAAGAATACATTTCCTACGTAATAATTTCATCCATGCGTGAATTATTCCACCCATTATGTCATAATTTTATATGTAATGCTTCTTGTGTAATAATCTTGTGCCTTTAACATACGAATCTATTTTATATTATATCATTCCCTTAGGAGATTGTTTAAATGAAAACTCCTTGTTGGAAAAACTTTACAAAAACTTACGAAAACCAATGAAAGATCAAGTCAATTTATTTTTTATTATAGGAATAGTATTATTATACATATATAACATTTATATTTTTATATTAAATGAACAAATTTGTATTTATTAAAAAAACAACACATGTAAATTGTAACTTACACATTGTAAATTATATAAAAGACCAAATTTGGTTATTACAGTATAATTTGTTACAATATATAATGAACAAAAGACAAGCCTTAGATACACAATAGAACTATGGCCTCATATAAATAAACCTAATATCCAATACTCGTAGTCATAACATGCTAACATTGGAAATTAAAGAAAGCATAAAAATTAATAATAATAACATGTGTGACATATGTCACTTAATCAAGTCAGAGACTTTTAGTGTACTTGACTTATTCTTTGACTTTGACATTGTAAGTTAGACTGTATGTCCTTGAACTGTTAAATTGTCTTTTTAACTTACGCTAGGTTTAAAACTTACATATGCATAGAATAACGAATGTTAGTTCATAAAACGTGTATACCTGATTTAACGACTCTACGAGACATAAAAAGTGGTTATGCCCTATTGTGACATGTAATAGTTAATATTTGAAACAGTATTTTTAGTTTGTTTCGTATGATTTTTAGTTTGTATAGGGTTTTTTGGATACGTATACAATGTGTATATGAGGGGCATAGGTGTACGTTTGACCTGCGAGCGCGATCAGTGTGTGTGTGATGGTGTGTGTGCCATGTATATGCGCGAGTCCTAAAGGGGTATGTGTGTCAGGTATGTGTGTGGGGTTTCTGTGTATGTGTCTGTATTAGTATGTGGTGTGCCAAGAGAAAACACAATTTCCGATGTTGTTGTGCGCGTATGTTGTGTGTGTGTGTGAGTGAGTTGTGGTTGTGTGTTAGGTGTGTGTGTATGTGTAAGGTTTGTGTGTGTGTTTCATGTGTGTTGGCTGAAGCAAGCATAACAATTGTGCGTGAGTTTTGTGTGTGTGTGTGTTGTGTTTGGGTTAAGAGTGTGTACGCGTATTGTATATGTATTATAGGCAGGTTTAGTATGTGTGTATGAAAGCATGTATTTATGTGTAAGGTGTATGTAGGTATGAATATGTTGGTGCGAGTCTAAGAATTTATGCATGTATGTGGTGGTGTTGGTACACGTATAAGCACATATATGTGCATGTATGAGTGGCCTATATGTATAGGTACGTGCGTGTGTGGGAGTGTATGTTAAAGCCTGTAGGGTATAAATAAGTTTTTGTATGAAAACAAAGTGAGAAAAATGAAGTTACAAGGTATAAAGCTAGACTTGTAGTTCAGGGTTTTTCACAAAGGCCAGGGATTGATTATGAGAAAACATACTCCCCTGTTATGGATGCAATAACCTTTAGAGAGTTAATCAGTTTAGCAGTCTCTAAAAATTTAGAGATACGTCTTATGGATGTTGTCACAGCTTACTTGTATGGGTCACTAGATAGTGACATCTATATGAAAATTCCTGAAGGTTTTGAATTCCCCGAAGCATTAAGCTCAAATCCTAAGGAAATGTATTCCATCAAATTACAAAGATCATTGTATGGACTCAAACAATCTCGAAGGATGTGGTATAATTGCTTGAGCGATTATTTGACAAGTAAAGTATACACAAGTAATCTTATTTGTCCATGCGTATTCATTAAGAAAACAATATCAGAATATGTGATCATAGCAGTGTATGTTGATGATCTAAATATAATTGGAACGCAAAAGAAAATAAATGAAGCAGAGACCAAGTCGATCCTAACTTCCCTCCACCTCAGCTTGCCTTCTTTCTTTGCCTCTCTATTCTATGTCCGTTGCTTGTTCCCTTCTCTTTCACCATGGAGATGTGATTACAAGATTTGGATGCCAACAATCTCGATAAACGCAATTGCTCTTTTAAAGAAAGAATTTGAAATGAAAGACTTTGGAAAAACCAAATATTGTCTTGGTTTGCAGATTGAGCATATTCATAATGGAAACCAACAAAGATAAAGAAGAATCAACTGCTGATGTTCTTCTAACAACAAAAGACATTATGGAAGAGAGGCTCGAGTCATCTGTGTTTATGACCCTGATCAGTCATGGGTTCCCATTTGATATGGTTGAAAGGATGAACTTGACTGAGATGAAAGATTTGCTAAAAGAGTTTGAGTTTGCCAGATTCATAATTCCAAATTATGACTATGAAGCATTCACCACTTTTCAAGCCATTCAAAAAATCAAGAAAGATCTAGGTCACTATGATACAACAAAGCTTAGCAAATACAATATAGTATGTTGGCTACAAGGTCACAACTATAAGGCTTATGAGCTTAAATGAAGAAGTGTTGCTAAGCTGAGAAGAATGATGGAACATGTAATGTCTATTGAACTTGATACTGGAGTCAGATCAGAGCTGAAGCTTCAAGCCTGGTCATTACAACAAATCTCCAGCTGAACTAGTAACAGTTGAAAGCACAACTCAACATAAAGAAAAAGACAACTTATCAGAGAACCAAGAGCAGTCATTCCTGGCAAAGTGTGTCCATTAGGGACAACAATTAGGGAAATCACAGAGAAGAAGTCTACATTGATAAAATTGTTTGACCATATCACTAGTCCAACCTCTATGGAAGACAATAGAATCATGACATGGAAATATGATCAAGAATGGATTGTGCTATCATCAAGAGAAATCTGGAAGGGTTCAATACTTCCAAGATATAGCATCAGTACTATGCCTACCTGAATGTGATCTCAAAGATTTGCAAAGCTTGATTATCTCTAACTATCCTGTTGTAACATCTCGTTTTTTTCGTTAAATGAAGATTAACTTTGTTAAGTTCTTATAAAGGTTATTTATGTCATTTGTGAAATTTTGAGTGCTTGTTATGCATGTTGAGTTAAGTCGAAAATTAATAAAACATTTGCTAAACATTGATAATAATAATAATAATATTAATATTAATAATAATAAAAAATGTTAGTAATAATAAAAAGGGTTAATAATAAATTATAATAAAAATAACAATATTAACAACTTAAGTTATAGTAACTATAATATAATAACAATATTAATAATAATAATAATTATAAAAGTTAAACTTAAACTAAGTTCAGGGGTATGTGTGTAAATTGTGAAACTTAAATTTAAAGTTTTTACATAAAATACCAACATCCATAAACTTCAGGGACCAGTTATGTAATTTCAAAAACCAAACCGCCCTTTTTCCCCTTTCATGCGTTTTTCCGGCCAACACTTCCGGCCAACTTCCGGTCAACTCCGGCGAGCCCTAGAACACCAAAACCATTCGTTCTCGTAACCCAAAACCTTTTCGGATCGTTTCGTTTACGTGAATCGACCTTGAATGCATCCAATAGTTGAGGGTAAACATCGGTTACCACTCCATTCGAAGGTATAACCGAAGCACGTTAAGATCCATAACCGTTTGAGCATTAAACTCCAATCATAACCCAATTAACTGAACCAAATCGAACGTTTATCTGATTCTAATCGATTGCAATCATCAATTTCACCTGAAATAAACAAAAACATCTCATTCGATTCTCTCTGTTGATCACGAACTGCAACATACTCGAACGCTATCTTCTGAACATCAAGATTTGAAATCGATAAGGGGCTTTGGATCTAGCTTGTCATACGAAGCTATACACAAGGTTAATTGAGTTATCATCAACGTTTACATCGTTTCTGCATCTCCTTCAACCGCGACTTGTGCATCGTTGGGTTCACCTTCAATTCAAACTTGTTCGGGTAAATTACATACATGAATATGCTCGATTTAGCATGGGGAACAAAAGCCCCATGATTACAGGCTTTTACATTAACGAATTCAGGTTCAATTTTGAGGATTGTGGAATTAGGGTTCTTAAGGGATTGGGGTTTTCTTTGCGTTTATGTTTTTAAATTTTCAGAACCTAGATGTACCGCGGTTGAAGCCTTGATTCACTGGTTAGACACTTACCCTTACAATCTTGAGGTCCCGGGTTCGAACCCGGGCTCCCTCATTTATTTTTTAAAAGGCTTTTCAGCCTTAAATTAATTTTAGAAATTTTAAGTAAATACAAAAAAATAGATTTTGTAAACTTTAAATATTTGTAAAAGCAACAAAGCAATTTTTATATATATATTAAATAATTTCTTTTAAATATTTTAACAAAAATTACTTTTGGTTATTAATTTTTTTAGTAAAAGATAAATTACTAATGGTTCAACGATACTTTTAAATTATTGATAAAAAAACGTGTTAATTTCGTTCAGTTATAAAACTTTATTTCAATTTATATCTAAATACTTTAAATTATTATAAATATTTTTCTCCTTCATATCTGTGTATAAAAATATAAATATATTCATTTTCAATTATTACAAGAGAACATATAATTGTTTTCCTTTTTGTTAAATATCGATGTTTGACAAAAACCCCAAATACCAAATTGAAACCCTAGTTCATTTACACCGTTAATCTCATTATTAACCTAAATTTGTTATATATTTATATATTTAGGTGTGCCTTGTGACGTTTGACCTTGGAACGACATACATTATTCTTATTGAACTTCATTTTATACTTATTTGATATGTGAGTTTTCCTTGCCCCTTTTTGTCTTTTCACACTAATTTGGGGTGAAACATGATTATTTATACATAATACACTTGTAAACGTTTAGACTTGTAAAGCACTTGCAATTCATATTTTTTTGTCATGGTTATTTGTGTGTTGTAAGTGTTTATATGAGATACATATTTTTGTTTACAATCATTAACTATTGCTAGCCTGGCGACGTCTTTGATCACTGGGCCTGACAAGCCTATTTGGTGCTAAAGTCGATGTATTGCCGACTCCTGATGACGTATGCTTGTTCATCATGGGAACCAAATACACTTAGCCAATCTTTTATACTTGTAATCAAGTCGAGGTTTGGTTGTGACGATATGTGTTCTATAACCTTACTTGCTTATGACCTATGACATGAATTGCTACTTGTAACTTTATCATATTATGTATATAAACTTGGAGACTCACCAACTATTTATAGTTGACCCTTTTATTTTTATCATATTTCAGGAAATCCCCAAGTTTAAAGTGGACTTTTGAAGCTTGGAAATAAAACTAGGACTTGGACCTAGTTAAATAAATAAATGTTATGTTACGTTTTGTTTTATTTGGGATTATTTCATGTTTTGAGACTTATGTTTGTAATGCCTTTTGAAACTTATAATTTTAATATTTACACTTAAATATAGCGTTATGTGGCTATGAACAATCTTAACCCTCACATCTCGACGATTCCGCCGTCAAGGTTGGGGTGTGACAGATTGGTATCAGAGCCCATAACTATAGGGATTTAGGTTATTAGAAATGGTGACCTAGACTATAGCTTATGCATGAACCCCATAGAATAATATTTCTATTCTTGGAATTATATATAGTTTACATGCTACATAATGCTATGCCATACTTATGTGCAACTTGATGCCTTAGCATAGGTGCCTTGTAATTGTTTAAACTTTGTTACTTGTCTCCCTAAACTTAACTTTGACTCTCCCCGATGAATGAAACTTCTTAATCTTATTCTCGTCAACACGTGGAAACTTATGCTTATGCTTATGATTTGAATCTTTAGACTTATGTCTAATCTATGTAAATCTCATCATGGTTTTGATTTCATGAATCTAAGAAATTTGTGTGACACATGGACACCTGTATTCTGGATTTCCTGGCAAAAGGCCCTCGGGCTAAGGCAAGCATATCGCATAAATCCTACGGGACTAGTTATGCTTACCTGGGGATTTCTGGGATGAGTGATAAACTATGGTCAACATACACAAATTTCTAAGGCGAGTGGGTCAACTTACCTTGACGTGTCAACGTTTCCAAATGGTAATGCGTTACCAAATGGAACCACTCCATGTGCCTTGCAACTTTTGCCTTATCCTTGTTGAACTATAATCCTTGTTATTTCAAATTCTCGTATCTAACTCATTGTGTATATTCCAGCATGTCTCGTCATCATGGAAAGCGTGGAAGTTCCGATCGTAAGCTAGCTGCCATGATTGCTCGACAAATGGCTGTTGTCATCCCGACCATGGTTGCTGAACTCAATAGCACCTTAATGACCAACTCTAGCAACAACGGTCATGGGGAAAAAAGTGCTAACCAAGGGCGCAACAACCAAACTTGCACTTTCAAGCACTTTAGCTCATGTAAACCCATTAGTTTTAGTGGCAAGGAAGGAGCCACTGGTCTTCTTGAGCGGTTCGAGAGCATGGAGAACACCTTCATCAACTGTGAGTGTCCCGAGGCACTCAAAGTTCGTTATGCCACTACCATGTTCCAACAAAGGGCTCTCACTTGGTGGAATAGCGAGAGGAGAAATCGTGGACCCGATGCTATTCAAGCACTTACATGGGAAGAGTTCAAGAACATCGCCATCGCGAAGTTCTGCCCGAGAAGCGAACTGCAAAAGCTAGAGGAGGAATTTTGGAATTTGAAACAAAACGATGGTGATCATTTGGCCTACTCAACTAGGCGTCATGAGTTGAGTATACTGCTGCCCCATATGGTCGACATTGTCCCCCGCAACATCGAGAAGTTTATCAAGGGTGTACCACCCCAAATTCAAGATGTTGTGGTGGGTAGCCGACCCACAACCATAGAAGAAGCCATTACTATCACCGCTCAACTCACCAAGAACCATATACGAGCGGGCACCATGTCTGTGAAGGGTGCCAAAAAGGTGGAAAAGACGGCTACCGAGGCCGTTAAGGAGACCAAAGCTGAACCGTCCAACAACAACAACAACAACAACAACAAGAAGCGCAAGTTCACTTCGACGCGTAACTATGTTGTGGCTGCACCAAAACAACCTCAAAGACAACTTGTACCTGCGGCTACACCTGTGGCACAAGTGCCTGGGGCTAGGGCTTATGCTGGTCCTCAGCCTATGTGCAACACGTGTAGGTATCATCATCCGGGAAATCAACCATGTCGCATCTGCACCTTATGCGGTAAATATGGTCATTTGGTGGCGTCTTGCAGTAAGTTAAGAAGACCAAACAGAATGGGGATATGTAAGAAGACCAAAGAATTAGTGTTGTTGAGGAATGCAGAAGGAAAGAAAGCTGAAAGAATCAGTATTTTTGACCCAGTAGAGATCAAACTGCTCCACCCTAGCTATACATCATACCTTCACGACAAATTCTTCCCAAAGCTAACTAATGAAAGCTCTTAGAATGACTTATGTCTATATGTGCACATGATTCAAGTTGTGGATAAGCTGTATGCCAAAGCATATAAGAGAAGAATGTATAATGCTGGGATGCTGAAGGGAGCCAACATTAAAGATATATCAGAACTGAGAATTTCAGAAGAAGATGAGCTGGAAATTTTCCATAATCAAAGTATGGTGGAAACTCTGACTATAGAAGAAGACGTTCTGGGATTGAGCTTTGATACTCTTAAAAAGATATGCAGAATAGAGATCAAATACAAGTATGATGATCAAAAGGATGCAGTATCTTACTTCAACAAATGAATGGTGTCAAGATTATAAGAACTTTTAGTTTTGAAGAGCTGATTACAAGTATCTAAGCCTAAGGGGGTGTATTTTTAGGTCTAGGATCAGTAGATCTAGTCTATTTTGTATAGGCTTAGTACTTGATTAATATCTGTAATGAATGGTTGTAATTAATTATTGTGTATGCATTATATGTATAGGTTAACCCATGTATATGTGTGTTGATTTATGTATGTTTGCAGGTACAAACATTATACTTAGTCAATTTCTGAAATTGACTAAGTGTAAGAATCATCTACGGATGAACATTTTGTTCTTCCGTAGATATGTTTCTTACAAGTAACAAACATCCGAAGATCATCTGCGAATAAACCATCAACTGGAGTGAAGTGAGAATTCCAAGTGAAGACTCCTACGGAAGAACAAGTTTCCTGCTGAACAACAAGTCTCTTGCGGAAGAACAAGATTCCTACGAAAGAACAATCAACTACAGAAGACAATATTCCTTCAAAGTCCAAACACTTGTATTCAAACAATACAAGTTTTACAAGTCAACAAGTCAACAAGAAAGTTATACGAATCCCAAGAAATCCCATGATTCCTTAACAGAAACAATTCAAATCCCAAGAGATCTGGTGTTTCCTTAACAGAAACATCATTGTCTATATAAATGGATCCTAGGTTTCAAATCAAGGAGGATGGCGACGGCAATACGACAATTCCACAACAGAAAAACATCACATCAAATCACACAACTAAGCCCTAGCAGCCGTCACATCAGTAAACATAAAATTCAATATCATTCGTTCATTATTTGTAATCATTAACATGTTTTAATAAAATAAATTTGAATTTAAACCTTGTCCATTCATTAATTATGTTTCTTTCACTGTGTTCTTGAATCTTTGTTGATATTGAAATTTAATACAAACAATTAAACCAAGCCAATGTTAATTCCGCAAACGTTGACTTGATTTCAACCAACGCTGATAATTCCTGATTGCGATCCTAGGATTCAAAGGTGGTATTAGAGCCAAGTGCTCATTGATTTAGATCAATTGATCTATCAGTGTTAGTTGTGTTTAATTGTTTTCTGAGTTCTTTAGATTTGTCAGTTTTTACTGATTAGGTCTATTGTTTTAAGCAAAAAGTTTATGTGAAAATTGATTTGTCGTTCAACAGTACACTATTCGATTAACTTGGATCTATATTCAAATCGATTGAATAGCAAATCTTAGTTATTGACCAGCATCAATAACTTGTTCATATCCTTTGAACAAATTCATTAGTTAACATCTCAGATCTTAACTAATCATGAGTAACTTTGGTGGATCATCTTACCAACCACCGAAGTTGGAAACAAAAGCAGATTTCAAATCCTGGAAAATCAAGTTCAGGAATCATGTAAATTATACAGATTCTGACTTATGGGTCTCTATAATAGAAGGTTCTTATATTCCACCCACCCTCGGGCTGGATTATAATGATAACAATCAACCCATAAGCACGAAAGATCTGTCACTTGATGATATTAAGAATGTTGTAGAGTCTAATGAAGAGGCTGATGCAACCTAAACATCTTTAGTCTTTCCTGCATGCTGCACAAGTGCATTGAAGTAGAATGCTTCGGAAGTTTCACATGTGCAACAAAGCCAAGACCAACATCTTCCGAAGCCAAAGATGAAGTCTTTCGAAGCCTCAGAGACAAAGTCTTCCGAAGCTTCAAGTTCATGAAGACAGATTTCTTCCGAAGACTTTTAGTAACATGCTTTATCTGATGTACTGTTCCATAAAGCTGGACACCTTTCCGCTGCAACTCTGCAAGTCACCAACTAACATGGTTTGGTGAAAGGTCATGCTTTTGGTAACTGGACATTGAGGTCTTGAGTCTGTAACTTTCTACTTATGTACTTTATCCTTTTTGTAATAGATAAGGATGTGAGCTATGACATGTCATAGTCACAAGTCAAAAGGCAATCTGCCTTTTGACTCTACAATTGATTTGTGTGTGTCCAGTCAATTGTATCCAGCTAGCTTTCAAAGTATAGCAGCTGTAGGATGTTGTATAAGTATCTCATGTTCTTGTATCTTTCGAATATGCTTTTGTAACACTTGTATAGAACATAGAGAAGGCAATATAATGCATTCTTGAAAACCAATACTTGTTTCTTTGTGTTTTGTCTCTTTATTACTTGTGTTCTTAAGTGTCATTACTTGGTTAATCCAGTTTACTGTTTGATCTAAGTTTAGTTTATCTCATCTCTGTGTGTTGTGTTGTAACTTATACCCTTCAACGATCCTGCATTTGGTATCAGAGCATTCCAGGCTCTTGATATAAGATCTCACCATCTTAAGATCCCTCACACACACAAATACTAAACTTTTCAAATGGCAGCCATTTCCAAAACTGATATGGAAACTGGAACCATGAACAAGTCCCCACTGATCACTCTTGATGAGTTTGACACCTGGTGTTTAAAAATGGAAGGTTTCATCAGGTCTCTTGATTCAAAATGTGGGAGTCTATTGAGAATAGACCTTTCATACCCAGCACACCTTCTGCTACTGGTGCTGGTATGATTCCCAAAGATATGGCTACTCTAATGAAGATAAGAAGAGAGTAGAGATAGACAGAAAAGCCATGACAGCTCTTCAAACTGCTCTTCCAAACTCTGTGTACAGAGGTTTTAAGAAGTGAAAAACAGCCAAGCAGCTGTGGGATGCACTAAAACTAATGTATGAGGGTTCTTCTGAAGCCAAGGAGAACAAGAAGGATCTCCTGAAGCAGCAGTTTGAAAACTTCACATTCAAAACAGGTGAGACCATGACTCAACAGTACTTCAGGCATGTTGAGATTGTGGATACCCTTGTGGAGGAGGAGTTTCTCTTGAAAACAGAGACATTGTAAGGAAGTTCATGTCCTCACTTCCTAGGCAATGGACACACTACTATGTGGTGATCAAGAGAACTAAAAATCTCAAAAATCTTACTCTGACAAAGTTATATGGGATTCTCAGTGGCTACCGGATGGAGATGAACATGCAAGGTTCATCTGGAAACTCCAACAATCAAATGGGTTCAGCCCTACATGTGGTTGAAAGGGATAGCATAGAACCCAAACATCATCTCTTATGCTACCCTGACAACTCACCCAAGGGTCCTTTCATCACCTTCCCAAGGACACCAAGGGAGAACTACACTCAAGGAAGCCCATTCCAAGAGACAAGCTCTTCTCAAGCTTTTGTGTCTTCTGATGAAAGTTGTGGCAAATCTCTTTTCACTCTTGAAGACCTGGACTATATCCATCCAGATGATCTGGAATATATGGAAATGGTCCAGCAGATGGCTCTTCTCACTCATAGAGCCAAGAACTTCTACAAGAGGACTGGAAGGAAGTTTCCAAGCAATGCAACCAGTGGAAAGTTTGGACTGGACAAAGGAAAAGTCATGTGTTACAACTGTAACTTGATGGGCACTTTGCCAGAGAGTGTAAGGCACCTAGAACAAATGGTGGCCAAACACAATCCAGACCAAACTACACTGACAAAGCTCTCCATAATGAGAAGTCAAAGCAACAAGCTGCTGTTGTTGTTGAAGAAGGAGGCTTTGACTGGAGCTTTCAGGTGGAAGATGCTTCTCCAAACCAAGCACTGATGGCAGATCATGATGAAGCCAAGGTATTGGAACATCTCTGTACTCTGAATGCATTGCTAAAGTTAACAGGTACAGGTCCTATAACTTGGAACTGAGATCTGATGTTGAGTCCTTAAACATTTTAAAATCTGATTTTAGAAAGTCTGAAATGATTATAAGCTGAAATAGAGGACTTAGAGAAAACCATTTCAGTTCTAAAACATGAACACACAGATTTTAGGACTCAAATTAAAGATCTCATAACCAAGTTAACTGAGTGCCAGGCTGAGCTTGTGATCAGCAAAGCCAGGCAGAAAAGAGTGTTCTTGAAGAGGAGACCTTCAAGAACATGATATCCTCATCCCTGCACAACAAAGTGTGTATCAAAACAGGCAGGGACTGGGATCCAATGAGATAGCTCCTCCACACACAATCTTGTCAGTAAAATCTCCTAGGTGTGGAACTTGTGAAGATGAGCTTCCTCTCATAGATCCAATGAGTGAGAAGGATGAAGAAGAGATATGAAGAATCCCTCTATAAAGAGTGAAGAGGAGGATTCCAAGAAGGGCCTATCCTTCTGAGGAGAAAGTGAAGACTGTGATGACCAAGTCCATGAGAAAGACTTGATCAGAACGAGCAAAAGAAAGGCAAGGAAGGCTGACGAGATCAAGGCTACTTTTGACTCTAAGCAGAAAAAGTTTTTATCTCTGTAGGTTTTAAAGTGGTAGGGACTAAAGACATCAACCAAAACTCTTTTGCTAAGAGTTCTGGTTCTTGTTCACTCATCTCAACACAAGAAGAAGACTGATGCGCTGTGTACCACTGCTGCACAGCATGGACCATCAAACTCCAAGCACAGTCCTCCCCAAGAGGACTGTCTTAGTATCTGCAAAGATGAAGGTGGAGAAGGGAAGTGACCAAGACAGTCTTACCTCAAGAAAAGGCTCTTGTGAAGAAGAAGATGAATGTGTTTGTGTGACAGCACCACTCACATTGCCAAGGATTGTCCCTTTAATCCTAAAGGTATGTCCATATGGCCAAAACAAAGCTTCAAAAGTTCTAAGAAGATTCAAGCTTCGGAAGGAAAACCAGTTTCCTTCGAAGTTCCAAATCTAACAAGAAGGGAAGTGGAAAATTCTCTTTGGAAGAATATTTGGTCTCGGAAGAAAGGAGTTCTTCCGAAGTACTGAAGTCTATTGCAGTGTCTGCAGAATCTTCCGAAGGTTTAGTCATCAAAACTTCTGAAGTTCCAAAAGCTTCTAAAGTTTTGAAGGTCAAGTCCAAGACTCCAAAGGTGTGTGGACGTCTAAGAAAGACCAAGTGACTGAGATTTCTCCATCAACAACAGCTCAAGATCCTCTTAGTACAACCATAGGATCTATTACTGTGATTACCTTCTACAAATGAGCCCAAGACACAAGCTTGGGTTTCAGATGTAACTAATCATCTTTTGTGCACTTAGTAGAAGTAAGAGACAGTCTGATTTCCTATGCCGAAAGATCGATCTGGACAGTTGAAGACAGACAAATGTTTGGATCATAGACAGTGGCTGCTCCAGGCACAGGACAGGCAATAGGTCACTACTCTAGAACTTTGTAAGGATTGATGGAGGACCAGTTGCTTTTGGAGGAGATGAAGGTGGTTACATTTCTGGAAGGGGCAAGGTCACAAATGGTAAGCTCAGCATAGAAAAGGTAAACTTTGTAAAGGAGCTTGGATACAATCTTCTTAGTGTATCTCAATTTTGTGATCAGAGTCATAACATGCTCTTTACTGAGCATGAGTGCATTGTTCTTAAGCCTGGTGTGGTCATTCCTCATGAGCATATCCTGCTTAGAGCCCCAGTAAAGGAACATGTACAAGATGGATTTGCAAGAAACCTCTCCCTCTGGAGAAGTTTCATGCTTTCTGTCTAAAGCCAACAGTGATGAGTCTTTCCTATGGCATAAAATGTGCCATGTAAACTTTAAGAACATGAATAAACTGATTAAGCATGATTTGGTAACTTGAATTCCAAAGAAAGAGTTTACAAGTGATGACCACTGTGTTGCATGCCTGAAAGGGAAGCAACATAAGGTATCTCACAAGCCTAAGGAAAAGAACTCCATCACTACACCCCTACACTTGTTACATATGGATCTCTTTGGCCCCACCAGTGTAATGAGTTTTGGAAGGACCTTATACTGTCTAGTGATCACAGATGACTTTACAGATTCACTTGGTTTTTCTTCCTTAGAACTAAGGATGAGACTCCTGAGATTCTAAAGAATTTCATCTTAAAGATTGAGAATCAATCTGATCACAAGGTCAAGATCATAAGATGTGATCAAGGAACCGAATTTAAGAACCATATCCTTGATACATTCTGTGATGAAAAGGGTATTACAAGAAAATTTAGTGCTCCCAGGACTCCTTAGCAAAATGGTGTTGCTGAGAGGAGAAACAGGACACTGATTGAAGCTGCAAGAACCATGCTGTCTGACTCTAAACTGCCCATCACCTTCTGGGCAGAGGCAGTCAACACTGTCTGCTATGTGCAGAACAGAGTTTTAGTAGTTAAGACTCATGTAAAACTCCTTATGAACTTTGGCACAAGAGGAGACCTTTCATTGGTTTTCTCAGGTCATTTGGATGTCCTTGCACCATCTTGAATAACAAAGATCAAATTGCCAAGTTGATGAGAAATCAGATGATGGACACTTTATTGGATACTCTTCCCAAGCTAAGGCTTATAGAGTGGACAATCTCAGGACTAGAATTGTGAGGAGTCAGCCAATGTGACTTTCAATGAATACACACCTTGTGTTGCTGGTTCTGGTCCGGATTGGTTGTATGATCTTGATTTGGTTACCAACTGTTTTAACAAATCTTGTGAGAATGTTTCAGGATCTGCAGAAAATTTAAATACAGAATATCTTGATCCAAGATTTGAGCTAGGAAGATCTTCAAGACATATATCTTCAGCTCCAGTTGGAACCACTTCTGCAAATGAGGTTTCTGTCAGCCCAACAATGACAAATTTAGCTGATACATCTGGTATGCCTCAAGTTCTAGCTTAGAGGCTCTACACCAGATAAGAACACCTCATCTGTGGAAGACAACAATGGTGATGGTGACAGTGACCAAGAATTTCTTGATGCCACTAACCACACCATAGATCAGAACATCAATGATGTCACACACTGCTTGGATCAAGTTTCACTTGAAAAGTGTGCTGATGTGGTGGGAGAAACATCTATGCCAGATCTAAATTTTTCAAATTTAGATCTTTCTCAACACTTGCTATGATCCCTTAGCTTAGGATCTACAAGTCTCACCCTACCATAAACATCATTGGAGATGTTGTCTCAGGGGTAAAGACAAGAGGACAAACCCATGAAGCAAATGTTTGTCTTCACTCTTGTTTTCTATCCAGATAGAGCCAAAGAAAGTTGATGAAGCTCTAAGGATGGAAGTTGAGTTGAAGCTATGCAACAAGAGCTGCTTCAATTCAAAAGGCAAAAAGTTTGGAACCTTTGTCCTCTTCTTCTGGGAAGACTATCATTCGAACCAAATGGGTGTTTAGGAACAAGAAAGATGATAGAGGCATCATCATCAAGAACAAAGCTAGACTGGTTGTTCAAGGATACACACAAGAAGAAGGGATTGACTACACTGATGTCTTTGCTCCAGTGGCAAGATTAGAAGCCGTTAGGATATTCCTGGCATTTGCTGCATCCAAGAACTTCAAGGTCTTTCAACTTGATGTGAAGTGTGCCTTTTTGTATGGAATGATAGATGAAGAGTTTATGTCAAACAGCCACCTGGTTTTGTAGATCTATGTCTGCAAGCTTGACAAAGCTCTTTATGGGCTGCACCAGGCACCCAGGAAGTGGTATGAGACATTGTCTGAGTATCTCTGTAAACATGGATACAGGAGGGGTAACATAGATGGAACTCTCTTCATCAAAGGACAAGGAAAAGACAATTTGCTAGTTCAAGTATATGTGGATGACATTATCTTTGGTTCAACTAATCAAAGCTCTGCAAAGACTTTGAGAAGCTGATGAAAGACAGATTTGAAATGAGTGCCATGGGGGAACTCAATTTCTTTCTGGGAATTCAAGTGAAGCAAGTTGAAGATGGCATCTTCATAAGTCAGTCAAAGTATGTTCAGGACATACTCAGAGGTTAATATGACTGGCTGTAAGATTGCTAAGACACCCATAGCCAGAAACCACTCTCTTGGTCCTGATCTTGAGGGGGAGTGTGTAGATGAGCTTTATATAGGGCTATGATTGGGTCTCTTATGTATCTTACTGCTAGCAGGCCTGATATCATGTTTGCTACATGTATTTGTGCAAGATATCAAGCCAACCCTAATATGTCTCACCTTATCACTGTCAAGAGGATTCTAAGATACCTTAAAGGTGCATCAACACTTGGACAATGGTATCCAAGAATTCCGACTTCAATCTGTATGCTATACAGATAGTGATTATGGTGGTTGCAACATGACTGCAAAGTCTACCTAGGGGATGTCAATTTCTTGGTGGAAGGGTTGTCTCATGGAAATGCAAGAAACAATCATGTGTCTCTGCATCAACTGCTGCTGAAGCTGAATACATTGCTGCTGCAAGCTGCTATGCTCAAGTACTTTGCATTCAAAATCAGATGCTGGACTATGGGTTAAACTTCAAGGAGACTCTCATTCACATAGACAACGATAGTGCTATCTCAATCACAGAAAACCCTGTGCAGCACTCAAGGACAAAGCACATCAATATCAGGTATCATTTATAAGAGATAACTATGAAAATGGATTAATTAAACTAATCAAGGTTCATACAGATGAACAATATGTTGATCTGTTTACAAAAGCTTTCGATGAACAGAGATTTAAATATCTTATATTAGCTATTGGGACGATCAACCTTGAATAGATCTTTGTTAAAACTAATTCTTATTATTTCTTAAAGTATGTGTGTCCTAAGTTGTCTAGTTCATCACTTTCATAAGCTCATGTTTTCTTTAGATGGAAATTTCTTTTTGAAGATTTTCCTTAGATTTTTGAAAATTTCAGATACTTCGGAAGTTATGTGTTTAACTTCGGAAGTAAATCATGCCTTCAAAATAAATAACTGTCTAAGAAATTTACCTTCGGAAGAGTTTTCAAATTTATCTTCAAAAGCTAAAATACTTGTCTCAGACACTTAATCATTTTCAAGGACCATTTACTTCCGAAGCAAAATTAACTCTTGGAAGCTTTGTTTGTTTATACACAAAGCACTCAAGTTTTAATTTTCTTCCGAAGCAAAATTTTCAAACCTCTCAGGAAATTCTTCCGAAGTCATTTTAGCTTCGGAAGCTTTTTAATTAAAACTTCCGAAGATAATTAACCTTTGGAAGCTTTTTGTTTTCAAGAAAACACTTTTTGAGCAAAAAGTAAACTACTTTTTGAGCAAAAAGTAAACTACTTTTTCAGAGGTGGGACCGACATCCGGATTTCAAAGTTTATCCTCTTTCATTAAACTTTATATGAAATCCTCTCACATATAAACTCAACGGTTTCCCCCCTCTTTCTATCATCTGTTCATCCTCCAAACCTAAAACCAAATTTCTCACTGAAATTTCTTTTCTTTCTTTCTTCGTCCCTAAGCTACTTCAAAATGGCCAACCTTGCTCACAGAAATGATCCCAACTTTACCATGCACTACAAAGAAAACACAATCAAGTTGCTCTGAGAAAGATCCTCATTTCTCATAGGTTTGCCATTTCTTATCTTGTCCAACTACTTCACCTCCCTAACCATTGATCCTCCACTCTATGAGGATCAGTTGCTTGAATTCTGGAAGACCTCCAAGAGGTCATTATGGATGGGGAGAAGGCACTGTCTGCCACAGTGCAGGGGAGAACAATCTTCATCACTCCAGCCATCATCAACTACATCTTCAGCTGGATGATGAAGAAGGTGAGGTGTTTTTTCCAAAGGAAGATGTCAATCATTCCTTTGAGCACATGGGGTATGAGGGAGATTTCTCTGTAAAGACCTTCAGGAAAGGGACGGTCTCATCCCAATGGAGATTCCTGCTCCATGTCATCCACAGCTTATCAAACAAGCATGGTGGATGGGACCAGATTCCTGAGATCTCTCCTTCATAGTCCATGGAATGGTTCAAGGGGTCAAATTCAGGTACTCTCAGTTATTTATACAATTTACTTGCAAATTTAGACTCCTTAGAATATTACATGTTTCCTAGATATGTCCAGTACATTCTTAACTGTGAACTGGGCTCACAGTTAAGGGAAACATGTAACATTCTTAAATTGGGACAGATGAAGCCTGGCATCTTTAAAATACTGAGAAAGTCCACTGTTGGATCTCTGGGGTAGAAACAGCCCTAGTCCCAAAAATGTTAGAGCTCATGCTCAAGGTGACAACACCTAGCAGCACAAGCTAGTGTTGAACCCACACTACTACTTCCCAACCACCCACACAACCTCAAATCTCCATCACCTACCAAAGAAAATCCAACAAACCCCTGCTCAGACTACTCAGTCTGTGGAGGCCCCCATATACTCACCCATACAGGAAGAAGTGGACACTAGAGCTCCCACTTCTCCTGAGGAGCAAACCACTCCATCTCTTCAAGAATCAGTGCTGAGGTTCCTCATGCTCAGCCTGATGAGCTCATTAGCCCTACTGCCTTAAGCCATCACTCTGAGTCTCAACACTCAAGTGATCAACCTTCATGGGACAGTTACCATCCCCAGCCTATAGATGAAACCAACCAATTCCTAACCTTGAGTTCTATACTGATGAAGATATAGGTTTAGTGAGTACAATGAATCTCTCTTCTTTCCCTCTACTCAAAGAGAGATGAGTACTTCTGAGTCTCCTACATCTATCCCACATCAGTCACCTACAACTGTGGTGGACACTCTCGAACCTATTCAAGATGTCCATTTGGAAGAGGCTCTCACTTCTGAAAGTGATTACATCATTAAGACCTCAACCATGGCAACTCAAAATGCCAGTGACATCTCAACTGAGAATGCCAGTGAGCAGAAGAAATTCAGTAGCCAAGAACTTAGAACTGGTCATGAGAGAAAGGACTCTGGTACAATCTTCTCCACCCCCAGTGATTCTTCTGATGAAGATGAGGGGGATCTGAGACTAAAAGTGCAAAAACTGTCTAAAACATGCACTTACCTAGTCTCAAAGGTCAGTCACCTTGAATCTCAGGTGACTACCTTACAAAACAGGATCAATGATCAGCAACTTGAGATTTCATATCTTAAGGAAAAACTAGCTGGGAGACCCTTAAGGAGAGCTCAACCAGGAACACACGAACCTGTGGATGTGATTGACCTATCCTCCAGCTCACCTGTGCAAATGGGTGATGCTACCAAAAAGGGGGAGAAAGTCATTACAGCCACAGAACCTGGGAGTTCCTCTGAGAGAATGGACATTAAGGACTCACCATCCTCACTTGCAACGGTGCATTCTCAGCAACCTCCTCTAGTTCACATTGATATGGACTACACAGACTCCTTCATACAGAGTCTGTTTGAGGATGGGATTCCAAGGGCTATGTCACCTTCACCATCCTTCAATCACATCATTGGGTGGAGGTATGACAACAACAGGAAGGCCCTCATCATCATAAGAGTTCAAGGACAGCAAGAAGTCTTCAATTTTCAGAACTTGGACTACTATGAAGGTCTGGATCTAGTCAACATGCCACTTGTCAACCCAAGCCAATCAAGACAAGCTGACAGACTGGCTAAAAGAATCCAAGACAGGATCATTGCAGAGTTCAGCCTAAAAAGGAGACTAAGGCAATCAGGCAATATCATCGGTCAACTGGATGTTGAGGCAGACCCTAAGATTAGCTTCATAGGGGAAACCTTGACTGAAGGCCCAGTGATAGAACCTGAGAGCCCTGTCTCATCATCTCCAACTACTGCAGAGATCCATATTCCTTCTGAGACACTGCTGGTGAAGGTGCTTCTCAACCTCTCTCTAGCCTGAGCTCAGATGCTGCAACGAGCAATGAAGGCCAAAGCTCTCTCCACCCTGAGTCACAAAGGTCTGTGAGTGACAAAGGGAAAAGAAAGATGACATTTGAGGAGATTGAGTAGGAGGATAGAGAAAGAGAGGAAAAGGAGGCTAAGGGGAGAAAGTTCCTCTACTGAGTCTCCAAGACTCATGGAGTTTACAATTAGGGCTGCCCCCAGACCAGATACTCAGAATGATGAGTTAAAGGCAGTCATGATTAACTATCTGTAGACTAGGAACTATGACATAGATAGTGTCATCTCTCTTCCTTTGGATGAATTGAATGAGCTGGTTGATCTGGAAAGGTCAAGAGAGAAGAAGGAGGCAGAAGATGCAGAACTCCTGGTACAAGTCAAAGAAGAAAGAAGAAGAAAAAGACTATACAAAGGTATGCCTACCCTCTCACCAGTTCAAGAAAGTCCTGAACAAGAGGATGTGGTTCAACAAGAACCTTAGGTAGATAAGGAAGAAGACAGAATCAAGATGATTAACTACTTGAGTGCCACAGGCCTCTATCAAGCAAATGCACTCCTTCCCTTACCTTATGACTATATTGAGTTTGAGTACTTAAAACAACTTGAGCTTGAGTTAGTCAAGGAAAGAAAAGCAACAAAGAAGAAGTTGAGGGAAGAAGCTACAAAATCAAGAGCCATCATCCAAAAGAGCATGAAGAAGTCTACTGATAGGCAGAGGATGATGAGCTTCTTGAAGCTGTATGGATTCTCCGGAAGGAGACTTGGACCCATGTCTCTATCCACTATGGATGAACATATCAGGGTAATCAAGCAGAAGATTAAGAGTGGAGAGCTCACAGACTTACACTCCACTCCAAGTCAGGCCCCACCTGAAGTGGAGGTTAAAATTGAACAACCAGACACAACACAACCCAGACCTCCTGCTAATGCTCAGCAAGCTTCATCTTCTGATCCACAACAGGGTCAACCTCCCTCTCCATCTGAACCTGAGAGAGAGGAAGTCCCAACTGATAAAGATAGTAAAGATCAAATGGTGCTGTAGGCCAATCTTCTCAGTTAAAATTTGGAAAGAGAAAGAAGAGGATGGCTTCTAAACTAAGGTCTAAGAAGAAGAAGAAGCCTGCATCCCCTTCTGAACCTTAGGATGAATCAGAACAGCCTGAGGATGTGCAGCCAGAGGATGCTCAATCAACTCCAACTTCAGTAGCTCCTCTAGCATCAGGAAGACCCATCTTGTCTTGGACATACACCACAAATCTAGAAAGGTGGTATGTTATTAGAGATCAAGGCATTGAAGACACCTATACATGGCAAGATATGTTTCAGTTGCCTCTGCATGACCTCTTTGACATGAGAAGACACTTTGACAGCCTGAAGGATTCTGATCATCTTATGAAGAAAGGAATGGTGATCATCTTAATGAGGACTGTTAATATCTGAAGTTTTCTAAGTGTTTTGGTAGCATCAGCCTAGGGGGAGTTTGTAGAGCCTAATGAAGAGGTTGATGCAACCTAAACATCTTTAGTCTTTCCTGCATGTTGCACAAGTGCATTGAAGTAGAATGCTTCGGAAGTTTCACATGTGCAACAGAAATACTCTAAGTGTGGAATCTTCCGAAGCCAAGACCAACATCTTCCAAAGCCAAAGATGAAGTCTTCCGAAGCCTTAGAGACAAAGTCTTCCGAAGCTTCAAGTTCATGAAGACAGATTTCTTCCGAAGACTTTTAGTAACATGCTTTATCTGATGTACTATTCCATAAAGCTGGACACCTTTCCACTGCAACTTTGCAAGTCACCAACTAACATGGTTTGGTGAAAAGGTCCATGCTTTTGGTAACTGTACATTGAGGTCTTGAGTCTGTAACTTTCTACTTTATGTACTTTATCCTTTTTGTAATAGATAAGGATGTGAGCTATGGCATGTCATAGTCACAAGTCAAAAGGCAATCTGCCTTTTGACTCTACAATTGATTTTGTGTATATCTAGTCAATTGTATCCAGCTAGCTTTCAAAGTATAGTTGGCTGTAGGATGTTGCATAAGTAGCTCATGTTCTTGTATCTTTCAAATATGCTTTTGTAACACTTGTAATAGAACATAGAGAAGGCAATATACTGTATTCTTGAAAACCAAATACTTGTGTTCTTTGTGTTAGTCTCTTATATTACTTGTGTTCTAAGTGTCATTACTTGGTTAATCCAGTTTACTATTTGATCTAAGTTTAGTTTATCTCCTCTTTGTGTTGTTGTGTGGTAACTTATACCCTTCAACGATCCTGCAAATGTTAAATTTGATATCAAAGCATACAACTTGCTTAGTATGGCTTTACTAGAAGAAATATTGATCAAATGTGAAAATTATAAAACAACAAATTCCTCGTGGAAGATTCTTCATACACTCTGTGAAGGGAGTGATGAAATCCGAAGCATTAGAAAGGACACCTTGCGTTCATAATATGAAATATTTCATCATATTGAGGATGAGTCAATTCCTCAATAACTCCACAGGTTTATGCAACTTGTTACAGAATTGAACATTCTGGAGTTGAAATACACAAATAAGGAACTGAACAAGAAAATGCTCTATACTTTACTAGAAAGTTGGAAGCAAACTGTATCCATGTTCAAGAACACCATAGATGTTAAAGCAGTCGGACTAGATACTCTAGTGGCTAAAGTTGAGGCTCTTAAAATGGATAAGAAATAAAGAAAGAAGAGTGTAAGAACTCATGTATCACCATATCACTTTAAAGAAACAAGAAGTGCTGGAAGTGCCTTCATGTCCAATAATGATGGTGACAACTCTTGTACTTGAGTGAAGATGAAGAGAAAGTAAGTTTCTATACTTCAAAACCTCCTAAGAAATCTTCTCAAAGTAAGTCAATAAAAGAGAAAGAAAGAACAGATGATCAAAGAGATAAATCTTCCGAAAAACCATCAACTAACAATCAATCAGAGTCTATCACTGTCATTCTGGACTCTGAAGAACAAAAAGCAGCTTTTGCAGCTTTCAGATCAAGCTTTCAAGCTTACCTAAGAAAATCATTGCCCACTGCCAACATGTGCCAACAAGATTTAGAAGAACTGCCTCTAGATGTAGTGGAGGAGATGGATCTTCAATGGCAAATGGCAATGATTGCTTATAGAGCCAAACAATATCTAAGAAGAAACAAGAATTTGGTTGCTGCAAGTAAATCATCACGTATTAGAATTGATAAGTCAAAGGTAAGATGCTTCAAGTGCAATCTCTATGGACACTTTTCCAGAGAATGCAATCAACAAAATGCTGAATCAACGCAACATCAAAATCATCAGGCCAAACAACCTTCATCAACTCAAAGATTTTTCATACAGCCACAACTGGCCAACTCATCCCCGCTAGCCACCAATACACTTGCAGGAACTAGCAACTCTAAAGAATCTGGGCTGATCATTCTTCAAGATGGAACCTATGACTGGAGTTTGTATGAGAAGAAAGTATTAGAAGAAAATGAAGCTCTAATGGCTCACATGGAAAACAAAGTTCCACCCATGGCAAGTAAGGTAAGAGACAAGTTATGTTCATAAATATGTGTTGAAGAAGTAGAAAGATATAGAGTCCATGCTCAACAATTAGCTGATAAAGTTAAAGAAACAATGATTTTGAATGAATCTCATGTAAGAGAACATAAATTATATCAAAATAAAATTAACTCTTTACAAAAGGATTTAGACAAAATTGTTTTTGAAAATTACAGTTTGAAAGCACAAATTGAGCATCTAACCACTTCCTTAACCAAATCCATGGCTGATCATGCATCAACTGAAGTGAAACTTTAGAAGTTTCAACTTTCATCTCAGCAATATGAGAAATTATTAAATTCTCATATTGAATCTAAGAACAGGTGTGGGTTGGGTTATAATGTTGTGGCATATTCTGTTAACAATAACTATGTTCCTTTGCCTGAATCAATGACAAATAATCTGTCAAAACATTTTGTGCCAAGCACCAATATAGGAACTAGCTCTAATCAACCAAACATTGATAATAAGTCTGAGGTGAATGAAACTGAGTCTTCTGAATCAGAAAAGATTAATCAATTAAATTCAAAATTTGACTTTGATGAGTGGGATGACTTGGATGATTCTGATGAACATGATGATGATCTTGTCAATAAGGGTAAGAATGTGTTTTTGAAACACATATTCCAAAAGTGCTTGAAGAAACAAAGCTACCATACCCTCCTAAACAAAGAAACATGTGAAAACTATCTGTAAGAGAATAGCTCAATTAAATGAAGAACTTCAAGAGCTAAATCAGCAACAAACTTCTTCCAATAAAGTAAATGAGAAGTCTGCCTCCACTGAGGAAAGACACAAATCCATGGAAAAAGGAAGGAAAAAGGCATCAGCAGATCATCAGCGAAAGAAGAACCTCTCTCGAGTACCGGATCTGCGGAAAAAGAAAACTTCAGTGGAAGTTAATATTGATTCAGTAGATGATCTACGGAAGAGGAATTCAGCAACAAACAATCAAAAGCTGCATAAAGTGGAAAAGAAAGAATCTACACCAAAGTTGAAGAAGAATGAAAAATCTCAAAAGTTGGCAAACCATAAGAATGATTCTGAGAAAGAATCAGATGAGAAGTATTGCAAATGGTGTGACATGAAAAACCATAATACTAAAGATTGTTACTTCAGTAGCTACTATTCTATTTGCAGTATGAACAATCACATGACTGTTGATTGCTACTTAACAAACATTGTGCTATCTATAACAAAAATAACCATTCTACTTAGGAATGTTATTTCAACAAAAAGAACAAGACAAAAGGCACAAAGCAGACAGAAACAGATAAGTCTGAATCAGACAATCAATCTACTGACTGTGAAAAGGGTTCAAAACTGAAGAAGTCTGAACAAAAATCAAAGTCAAAATGAAAGGATAAAACATCCTCAAGTGCTTATCTATCAAAGAAAAAATCAACTTTCCAGCAGTCATAAACACCTCACAAAAGGGTAGATTTGATTGATAAGGAAACAAAGGCTGATGATGTATTCTTTAATAATTTTAAAAAGGGAATTCATATACCTCATTCAAAAACAAAATATTATGAGACATTTAATCATAAAGTTTCATTATCTAAACCAAAGCCTCAAATGAACAAAATTAAGTTGAACCAAGAAGAAATTAGGAAACAAGAACCTAGTTCATCAACATCCCCTTCAACGGAATCATCCTTATCTGAAACAACTCAGAATGAATCAAGCAAAACGAAAACTGAAACTTCAAGACTTATTCATGAAGGAGTAACTATTTTAGACACTGATGGCAAACCCAAGATCATTAAGCCTTGGGTTTTCAATTCTAACTGATTTATTTCTTAATGCAGGAACAATATTAGAAAGCTAACAATAAGTGGTATGTTGACAGTAGTTGTTCCAGGCATATGACAATAAACTGTTCACTTCTCCATTATTTCAAACATAAAAATGCGTCTTATATGACATTTGGTGGGGATAAAAAGGGAGGTAAAATTGTTGGTGAACGAATGGTAACAAATGGTGTGCTCAAGTTTTAGAAAGTAAATTATTGTGAAAATTTACAGTATAATTTACTAAATGTGTCTTAAATTTGTGATCAAAATTATACAATGTTGTTTGATAATACTAACTGTTACATTCTTAAGCCAGGTTTTTCTGTTCTAGAAGATTGGCTCCTCTTCAAAGCATCAAGAAAAGAAAACACTTATGTTTTGGACATGAACAACACCTCACTCACAAAACATAAAACATGCCTTCTATCTAAGTTATCAGAAGATGTATCTCAATTGTGGCACAGAAGGCTTGTCCATTATAACATGAAAAACATGAACAAACTGGTGAAAAATAACTTAGTCATTGGATTACCAAAGAAAGAGTTTCATTGCTTAACTCGTGTTCTTTTTGTTACAAAGGAAAACAACATAGAGTGTCACATAAATCCAAAATTATCAAAACTAATACCACACCACTCAAATTGCTTCACATAGATCTGTTTGGTCCTACTAATGTGATGAGCATTGGAAAAAGGCAATATTGTTTGGTGATAGTTGATGATTTCACAAGATTTACATGGGTCTTTTTCTTAAAACAAAAGAGTGAAACATTAGAAACATTAATGGACTTTGTGATCAAGATTGAGAATCAACTTGATGCAAAAGTTAAAATTTTTAGGAAGGACAATGGTACTGAATTTGTCAATTTTGAACTGGATTCCTTTTGCAGCAGCAAAGGTATTGCAAGGCAATTCAATGCTCCAAAAACTCCACAACAAAATGGAGTGGCTGAAAGAAGAAACAAAATTCTCATTGAAGAAGCCAGAACAATGCTAGTTGACTCACGATTACCCATCACCTTTTGGGTTGAGGCAGTGAACACTACATGCAATGTTCACAACAGAACATTAGTTGTCAAAGAACACAACAAAACTCCTTATGAGCTCTTGTTTAAAAGAAAACCATACATAGGATATCTTAGAGTTTTTGGGTGTCATGTATCTGTTTTAAACATAAAAGAGTCATTGGGAAAATTTTCAGAAAAAGCATATGATGGTTTCTTTGTTGGATATTCTTCAACATCTAAATCTTATAGGATCTATATTCCACAACATAACATTGTGGAAGAAACTCCTAATGTGTCCTTTGATGAATCTGTATTCACTAAATCAGTTAAAGGTTCATTATGGTTGTTTGACATAGATGCCCTAACTGAATCATTTAACTATGATTATTTGAACACTACAGGATCTGATGAAGTATTTTATCCATTTGTTCCACCTCATTATTGAATGAAGTAACATTATCTGCTGATCCTCCAAGGATACACACATCCTCAGGTGAAAATACATCAGCAGCAGCTACTGACACTGCATGTGGAAATGAACATTGTGCATTCAGAGATGTAAATGATGTCCCAAAAATAGGTCCATGTTCTCAAGTGAATACACCACACATTGGAATTGGTTCAACTCATCACTTATCATCCGGAGAAGTTCCTGCAACTCCTACAGAAGAGCTAAATGCTTCCGGAGAAGTTCTTGAAACTCCTGCAGAAGAGTTAAATGCTTCCGGAGAAGTTCCTGTAACTACTACGGAAGAGCAACATGATTGTAAAGAAGACCCTACAGCTCCTATATAAGACAATCATGATGCTACTGATAATCAAGCTACTGCAGATCATTCAACACCACATGTTGAACATTTTGACTATTTTCTAGACTCTCAACCTGGTATGGATCAAACTGTAACAATGGATATGACTAACCTGGAATCATCTATTCCAGTTGAATCAACTCCATCAACAAGAATCAATAAGACTCATCCAGTCAACAACATCATTGGAGATCTTACAAAGAGAACTATAAGAAGTCAAAGTGGTACTGCCAACATTTGTCTTTTCAGTTGTTTTCTTTCACAAGTGGTTCCTCCAAACATCACTGCTGCTTTAAAGGACAATAGTTGGATTAAAGCTATGCAAGAAGAGCTTCAACAATTTAGAAAGCAAAAGGTATGGTCTCTAGTTGATTTACCAGAAGGCCAACATCCTATTGGTACAAGGTGGCTTTATAAAAACAAACTGGATGATAAAGGAATCATTGTAAGAAATAAAGCAAGGTTGATTGCACAAGAATACACACAAGAAAATGGAATAGACTATGATGAAGTTTTTGCACCAGTTGCAAGAATTGAAGCCATAAGAGTGTTTTGGCTTATGCATCATATAAGAAGTTCACTGTATATCAGATGGATGCCAAGTGTGCATTCCTATATGGAAAAATTGATAAGGAGGTGTATGTGTCACAACTCCCTGGTTTTGAAGATCCTCATTATCCTCATAGGGTATACAAGCTTGACAAAGCCTTGTATGGTCTTCACCAAGCACCAAGAAAGTGGTATGAAACACTATCATCTTTTCTAGCTCAAGCATGGCTATAAAGATTCATCAGACACTCTTTCTCAAACAAGAACATTAAGATCTCTTAATTGTTCAAATATATGTTGATGACATTATATTTGGATAAACTAATAAGAGATTGTGTGTAAATTTTGAAGATCTGATGAAATCTGAATTTTAGATGAGTTCAATGGGTGAATTGACTTTCTTTCTTGGTCTTCAAGTTCATCAAAAACCAGATGGGATATTCATCAATCAAGAAAAGTACATACATCAAATTTTGAAAAAATACAATCTTGCTGATGTATCCTCATGCAAAACACCAGCATCAACAATTGATAAGATTGTACCTGATCCTTCAGGAAAATCTATTGATCAAAAATTATATAGATCAATGATAGGATCTCTTATGTGTCTAACTGCCAGTAGACATGACATTATGTTTGTTGTGTCTGTGTGTATGTGCGCGCGCTAGGTACCAATCTGATCCAAAGGAGTCTCATCTGAATGATATAAAAAGGATATTCAGATAACTCAAAGGAAAACCAGGACTTGGTCTTTGGTATCCAAAGGATGGTGACTTTACACTCTACTCATACTCAAACAGTGACTATGGTGGTTGTAACAGTAACAGAAAATCCACAACTAGTGGATGTCAATTTATAGGACCAAGACTTGTATCATGGCAATGCAAAAAACAAACCAATGTCTCTGTATCCACAGCTGAGGCTGAGTACATAGTTGCTTTAGCTGGTTGCTTTTAAGTTCTTTGGTTGTGAAACCAACTGCTTGACTATGGTTACAATTTCCTTCAAACTTCAATTTACATAGACAGTTCTACTACTATGTTTATAACTGCTAATCTTGTGCAACATAGTAAAACAAAACATATT
Source organism: Flaveria trinervia (assembly GCA_025506515.1). Classification (NCBI taxonomy): domain Eukaryota; kingdom Viridiplantae; phylum Streptophyta; class Magnoliopsida; order Asterales; family Asteraceae; genus Flaveria; species Flaveria trinervia. The sequence goes on along the minus strand of CM046456.1, from coordinate 62,177,254 downwards.
GAGATAAGATACCATTTTCTGAGAGATTGCTCAGAAAAGGGTTTGATTAAGTTAGTCAAAGTGGATACAACAAATCAGCTTGCTGATTTATTTACTAAAGCCTTTGATTCAGTCTGATTTAATTTTCTAATTGAGTCTCTGGGCATGGTTAACTTAGATTAATCAATTTGATCAAACAAAATACTATGTGTAATGTTGCTTCAGCATGACATATGCCTGGGAAATGATACTACACTATATCTTTGCTTATTCTTGAATTCTTAAATATCATTAAATCTGAGCAAGTTCTTGATATGAAAGTAGGTTCATCTTGAGTGAAAACTACACTTAATGCATGCCAAACATAATGCAAAGTGATTGTTTGTGGGAAACTTCATTTTGAGGATACAAAGTGAGTCTTATTCTGATGTGATCAAATCACTCATTTAAGCACACTATGTACCGACACTTAATAATATCTATCTTTGCAAATCATGCTCCCTCTGTTTTGTGTAAACAAAGACCTGGGTGTATGATCACCATACTGTATATCAGTTATCAAAGGTGAAAAGATCATGATCCTCATCATCCCTCTGTTTTGTGTAAACAAATACCTGGGTTAAAGGCACCTTTGTTTTACATGAGTAAAGACATGGTGACCTGATGATGATCATATCTAAGCTCTTAAAAGAATCCTATGTGATCAATTGTATATTAATCTAGAGCTTTTACATCAATGCATTAATGAGATGTCCAATACATCTCAAGATAGAACTTATAACTTAAAGTAGATAGTTATTAAGTGTGAAAAAGTGATGATTTGACTTGCAAAGGGAGGACAAAATCTTTGTGATTTGAATGTGAAGCCTATAACAGTTATTTTCTAATCAATCTGAAAACATGATAAACAACATGCCTAGTTGATACATTAGCTCTTGTATGGATTTAAGTGGACAATATACTTGTAATCAGAATTATGTTCCGGCATCAACTCAACAAAATAACTCATCAGGAAGAGACTTATTATTATAGTATGATCCCATCATATGTGTATATATGTTTATGCATCATCATATAGTTACATAACCCTCATGATATTCTTCTTAGAAATTTATGATAAATGCATTTTGTCATCATTAATCACAAATTTAGGGGAGTAGAATTCATGAAGAAAAGTTAATTAATCAGTAGATTTGTTTATTTCATTATCAATTTGAAGGAACTAGAATCTGAGCACCAACTTAGCTCCTGGATACATGAAGTTTTTAAAATCATTTAAACTTTATTGTGCTTAATTTTCATGAATACAAAGTCAACAAGGTCCAAAAGCAATAAATGGTTCTAAGCAATGGACTTGGACCATACAACAAAATAAGTTTTTCTGCATAATGTCATCTTAAGCATCAGCGGAAGCTACAATGCCATCTTAAGCATCAGCAGAAGCTGCAGTGTGGAAATTTTAAATGTTTATCCGTACATTGGTAAACTACGGATAATTTCATAGTTTGGTAACTTATGCAAATTTAAGTTATACTTCATCAGCAGAAGTCGTTAAGACATCCGCAGATGATTTATGGAATCAGTAGATGATCTGCGGAAGAACTTAGAATAGAGAAAAACTGTTGAGGGTCCCACTTCATTAAATAAATAAAATTAATGTGTCTAAAAAAGTATAAATGATGTTCTTTGACTTCAAAATTCATTATTCGTTTTTTCAGTTCACTATTTCAGACCTAAAAAACACGCACTCAACAAACTTTTCCCCCTTCTATAACATTCAAATATTACCGAATCAAAACATCAAACAAACATATATCTCTGCTCTCAGATCACTGTGTTCAAGGTAAAACATATCGTAATGTTCAATAATGAACCATTTGATTATTGTGTAATCTCATAACTTTTCGTATTCTAATATCAATAATGTGATTCTAACGAAATCTTCTTTATTCTTATGAACAGATGGATAATCGATTTGCGAGAGAGCACAATGTGTGTGCTTTCTTAAACCCTGACGACCCTGTTTCAGAAGGGTGTCAAGACATTATCCGATATCTAAGAAGATCCAGGTTGTTCTATGCCTTATCAGCAAAGCCTGTGATTCATGAATCGCACATCACTAATTTCTGGAACTCCACCCAAATAGAAGAAGATGGTCAAGTTATTGTGGCTGATGTGAAGAATAAAAGACTGAGAGTAAATGAACAGACAATAAGATGGGTTCTTGAGTTGGGAGATGTAGAAGCTGGTCACCCTGATGTGTTCGAGATTGAATACATAGAGAAAGACTTTCTTCTGATGGGGTATGATGGTGACTTCGAGAATGGAGAAATAAAGAAAGGAAGACTCTGTAAGCCATACAGATTTCTCTGCCATACTTATCTTAAGTGCATCTCAACAGTAAATCTGGACTTGATAGATTTTCAAGGCATATCTCTTCAGGCATTATTGGTGTCTTTGAGGGAAGAACCTACAATTACTCAAAGTACATCTTCAACTGCTTATGTGATCACATCAAAGTACAGAAAACTGACAAGATGTATATGTTTCCAAGGTTTCTATAACTAATCATCAATGTTGATCTGCCTGGGACTACTATAGATGGTGATGTGTTTGTTCAAGCTCACCTAGGTAGATCCGTACTAAATAAAATATCCGGGAAGTATGAAGGAGGAGACATGTGCATGTTTGATCATGTGGTAGATGCTCTTGAAAACATTCCTCAAGAGCTTGTGTGGGAAGATCAATAGGAGGATTCACCAACCAACTCTGTACAAGCCACTCACTCACAGGATCTATCACCCATTCACCAACAACATCAGTCTCCACAACACCTTTCACCCACCAGTCAAAACACTCAGCCCATTTTACCCATTCTATCTGTTCACTCTCAAGAATCTCCCTCAGCCAGTCAAAACACTCAGCCAATCTCTCCTCTTACTCTACAATCACCAGCTAGCCAACACACAGAACCTATCTCTCTAATTACAGAAAAGCAAACACTGAGAACTTTCACACAGGGGAAACAATCTTAGTCTCTCAAGCAAGTACTGTTCAATTATCATTATCCAAGACTGAATCTCTTGTCCATTCAAATGACACTGAACAAGTTTCTCCAGTCATTGTCAATCAGCAGCAACAACTGTCACACCCCAACCTTGACGGTGGAAACATGGAGATGTGAGAGTTAAGATTGTTCACAGCTACATAACGCTATTATTAAATCCAAATATATTATTCATAAGTTCCAAAGGTTACATTACAAAAATAAGTCTCAAATAAAGAAATTAACAAGCATAAAAGTAATATTTCAAACTCATTCATTAATTTAACTAGGTCCATTCCTAGGTGTGAACAAACTTCAAAGGTGGCAATTAAACTCGAGTATTTCCTGAAACATGTTTAAAATAAAAGGTCAACATAATGTTGGCAAGATTTCCATAGTTTTCAATACATAAGTATATAAAAGATGGCTATTCATGTCATGAAATTAGCGAACAAAGTAACTAGGGATGTAAGACAAAATGCACAATCAAACCTTGACAGTTTTCCAAGTCTCAAACGTTTACAAGTATATACGATTAGCTAAGTGTACTTGGATTAACCAAGAAGTCTTGTCAGGCCCATAGATCTATGACGTCGCCAGGTTAGCAATAGTTAATGATTGTACATATAATTGACATTACATGGTAGTTACTAAGATCAACTAACCACAACATACAAGTGAATTGCCATAAGTTTACAAGAATCAAATGTTTTACAAGTGCAACGATTATAAGGTAATATGTTTCACCCCAAAGTGTGAAAATATGAAAAAGGGGGTATAAAATACTCACATGTGAAGAAAATATATAGTTGGTGATTAATAAGAAATAATAAGCGTCGTTCCAACATAAGCCTTCACAATGCACCTAAAATATATAATTATAAGCTTAAGTTTATAACTAATCTTAACGAATTAACGAGAATTAGGGTTTTGGATGAAACGTGGTAATTAGAGATTTTTATTAATTATATTAAGTGATAAAAGAAAAGAAATATACAAGATTAGCATTTTAGTATAAAATGATGTAGGAAAACCATTTGTAATAAACTTAGTTACAAGGTTCGGTAGCCTTTATAACATTTGAAATAACCCTCATTTACACAATGATATATGCTTATTATTTAAATAAATAAGGATTTAGTGAATTACAACAATATTTAAAGTCTATTTTATAGGAACAAATAATTTAAATATATCATTTTGAATAAATAAATAATTTGGTAAGTTTAAACAATATGTTAAGTCTATCTAAATATATATTATTGAATTCCATGAGATTAAACCAAGAATAACCTTTATTTTTTAAGAATTATTCTATTAAAAATTAGTTAATTATTTACATTTTAAAAATAAATAAATAGATAAATAATTAAATAATTTCATAAATTTATTCGGTGGCCACAAAATTATTTAGAGTTTATAAACACATTTTTTATATTTTTAAGAATTTTACCAAAATAAGTCTTTAGGCTAAAAGCCTTAAAAAATACATGAGGGTCCCCGAGTTCGAACCCGGGACCTCATGTTTAAAGCACCTGCACCTTAACCATTGAACCAAAGGCCTCAGCCGCGAGATAAGTTGGTTCCGAAAGTTTAAAAAAACATAAACAAAAGAAATCCCCAAACTCCCTATGAACTCTAGTTCGATCCGCACCAATTTGAGGATCAAATCGATAATGTTAATCAAATTAATGTTAGGGCTTTCATTCATCAGTTGAAACAAGCATGTATGTAAGTTTAATTACCCGAAAGTTGTTTGATTTTAATGATTCTACTCGAAGAACAAACTGCGACCAACATGTAGCTCGATTGTCGTTCAAATGACGATTATAGTCCAATTCGTTGCACAGATAGTTTCTAATGAACTCCAATCTGAAAAGCCCTCTATAAATTTCAAGTTTAGAAGCCTTCAAGATGGTGTTCGTGCTGTAACAGGACCGCGGGGAAGAGGATGGTAAATCTTGGTATTTGGGTTCGTTTCAGATGGAATTGAGTGTTGTACTCGATTAACGATTGATTGAGGATTGTTTAGGTTGGTCTAATTGGTCTATTATTGGGTGTAAATGCTCCAATGGTTAAACGAATTAAAGCTTCGGTTTTTGCATTCATTTGAGGTTTATTATCGATGTTTAAATGAATTTAAAGTGTCCATTCAAGTTCGAAACGTGTGCACGAAGGGATTTGGAGCGGTTTGGATACCACAATCGACTAAATTTGATGTCTTTGTGGCGGCCGGACTAGCCAACCAGAAATACGGAAGGGTGGATGAGGTTTGGGTATTCAAAAATTACACCTTTAGTCCCCATAGTTCTCATAGTTTATCATTTTATGCAAAAAGCTTTCTTTAAAGTTTAAAAAATGACGCAAACACCCCTAACTTAATTATTATAAGTTATTAAACATTTCAAAGATTAGTAATTTTTATAAATTAAAATTATTATTAGTATTATTACTATTATTTTTATTATTATTTCTATTGTTATTATTGTTATTATTAATTTTGTTAATATTGTTATTATTATTATTAGTAGGATTATTATACATTAAGTTTAATTCAATGAAACAATGAATTTTCAAATTAAATATAAGAGTACATATGCAATCCATGAGTTTCATAAATGACAGAAAAAACCCTTACAAGGATTTAACGATGATAACTTTTAGTTAGACAAGAAAATTCAAGATGTTACAGTCTCCCCAACTTAAAAGAATTTCGTCCCGAAATTAAGAATGAACTAAGCAAACAAATGCGGGTATTTTGTCTTCATATGGTCCTCACGCTCCCAAGTGAACTCAACTCCACACTTATTCTCCCAACGAACCTTGACAATTGGAGTAGTTGTGGTTCTTGTTTTCTTCATAATGCAATCCATAATTTCTATAGGTTTCTCAACAAAGTGTAATGACTCAGCGATATGGATGCCTTCCAGTGGAAGATGCAGACTCTCGTCGGCCAAACACTTTCTCAAATTTGAGACATGGAACACATGATGAACTCCACTAAGGTCGGAAGCCAATTCCAGTCTATAAGTCACTTTCCCATCCTTTTCAGAATTTTGAAAGGTCCTACAAATCTTGGAGCTAGTTTACCCTTATTTCCAAAGTGAACAACACCTTTCCACGGTGAAACCTTAAGAAGAACCATGTAGCCAACTTGGAACTCCAACGGCTTACGATGCTTATCGGCATAACTCTTTTGTCGACTTTTTGCCACTTCAAGGTTCTTGCAGATTACAGAGACTTTATCGGTCATTTCTTGTATAAGTTCAGGACCAGTGATGAAGTTTTCACCAATGTCGGTCCAGCAGATCGGTGATCGGCATTTACGACCATAAAGTGCTTCGAACGGTGCCATCTTGATACTCGAGTAATAACTATTGTTATACGAAAATTCCGCAAGCGGTAAATGTGTATCCCAATCACCACCAAAGTCAATGACACATAGTTGTAGCAAATCCTCGAGGGTTTGAATTGTTCGTTCGGTTTTACCATCAGTTTGAGGATGGTAAGTCGTACCTAAATCCAATTGAGTACCCAAGAGTTCTTGCATAGACGACCAAAAGTGTGAAGTGAAAAGAGCATCTTGGTCGGATATGATGTGCAACAGCATGCCATGATGACTCACAATTTCGTCAATGTAGATGTGAGCCAGTCTTGAAACTTTGTATGTGTCTAGTATTGGTATAAAATGTGTCGTCTTGGTCAAACGATCAACAATCACCCATATACTATCATGAACACGAGGAGTACGAGGTAACTTGGTTATGAAATCCATGGATATATGTTCCCATTTCCACATAGGGATTTCAGGTTGCTCAAGTAAACCACTTGGTCGTTGATGCTCGGCTTTGACCCATGCACATGTGAGACACTTGGAAACATAGGACGTGATATCTTTCTTCATTCCAGGCCACCAATATTGACCACGAAGGTCCATGTACATCTTATCGGAGCCAGGATGAATGGAATATCTAGTTTGATGAGCTTCGTTCATAATGAAGTGCCGAAGGTTATTACGATTCGGGATCCAAAGTCGATTCAAGAAGTACCACATGTCGTTCGGTTTTATCTCCAGTTGTGACCAAACGTTAGACAGCAATTCTTCATCTTTCCCTTCATCGGTTAACGCTGCTTGTAAGCCTCGCGAATGCACAACTCGAGATCACTTTCAATCCTTATGTTTTGAAGCATGACAGTAGCCTCGTTAACATCCACATGAATCTTGGTCACAAATCCCCATAACGTATCAAACCAGTGCCTTCGATCTTGAATTTCTTGAAGCGAGACAACCTTGTTGTGGACCTTGTGACTCAGCGTGTCGGCTACAACATTCACCTTTCCAGGATGGTAGCGAATGTTACAGTCGTAATCGCTAATCAACTCAATCCAACGTCTTTGTCTCATGTTGAGATCCTTTTGATTGAACACATGTTGGAGACTCTTATGATCGTTGTAGACTATGCAAAGTGTTCCATGAAGATAGTGTCGCCAGATCTTCAAAGCGAAAACCACAGCACTAAGTTCAAGATCAATGAGTTATGTAGTTCACTTCACGTACCTTTAATTGCCTCGACGCGTATGCTATGACTTTGCCTCGATGCGTATGCTATGAATTTGCCTCGTTGCATGAGAACACAACCAAGACCTTGGTTAGAGGCGTCACAATACACGGTGAAGTCATCATTTTCATCGGGAAGTGTGAGAATAGGAGCGTCACACAACTTGCGTTTCAATGTCTTGAAAGCCTCTTCTTGTTCGGGTCCCCATTCAAAAAGTCAATTCTTTTGAGTTAGCACCGTTAATGGTTTAGCAATCTTCGAAAAATTTGCTATGAACCTATGGTAATATCCCGCTAAGCCCAGAAAAAAACGAACCTCAGTTGGGATTGTGGGAACACACCAACTTTTTACTGCTTTTAGTTTAGCAGGATCAACGTGAATTCCTTAGCTATTCACCACATACCCTAAGAATGAGGCTTCTTCTAACCAGAACTCACACTTGGAAAACCTTGGCGTATAATTTATCCATGTTCAAAAGTTCAAGAACTTATCGCAAGTGCGTCTCATGATTGATTTTCGTCTTGGAATAGATAAGAATGTCATCAATGAATACGATCACAAACTTATCCAAATACAGTTTACATACTCGATTCATGAGATCCATGAACACGGTAGGTGCATTAGTCAAGCCAAAAAGGCATAACCATGAACTCGTATATACATATCGAGTACGAAAAGTGGTCTTTGGAATGTCATCATCGTGAACACGTAATTGATGATACCCAGAACGTAGATCAATCTTTGAGAATTAAGCTGCTCCTTGAAGTTGATCGAAGAGATCATCGATTCGAGGAAGAGGGTATCGGTTTTTGATAGTAAGCTTGTTGAGTTCTTGATAATCGATGCACATAAGAAATGAACCATCCATTTTTTTCACGAAAAACACAGGTGCACCCCACGGTGAAGAACTAGGACGAATGAATCCCTTATCGGTCAACTCTTGCAATTGACTAGCCAGTTCTTGCATTTCAGACGGTGCAAGACGATAAGGTGATTTAGCCACAGGATTTGCACCAGGGATCAAGTCAATCTTGAATTCAACTTCTCGCACGGGAGGTAACTCCTTAAGATCCTCGGGAAACACCTCGGGAAAATCTCGCACGACAGGAATGTCTTTCAGTTCCTTACCATTGGCTTTCGTATTATATATGCCATGAAGGCTACGTAGTTCTTACTTAAGCACTTTCGGGCCTTGATATAGGACATAAGTTTGAGTCCTTAGGATGATTTCTCCCTAAAGACTTTCAAACTATCACACGTAGGTAAAGGAATTCGAATGCACTTCTCGAAACATAGAATTTCTGCACGTTGCTTGGCCAACCAATCTATGCCAATAATAACATCAAAGCTTCCTAGTTGCATAGGAATAAGGTCGATGGAGAACTCGTGTTCGTTAAGGCTTAAGGTACAATCACGTATTACGACGTCAACGACAATCGATTTTCCATCGGCGACTTCGATCGTGAAAGATCTTTCCATATTAACATGTGGCTTAAAAAGTATAGGCTTGAATTCCAAGGACACGAAAATGAGGATAAAAAAGGATAGTAATTTAAACAAGAATAAGCTAAGAGTTGTAAGGTACATGGAATGATTCCATTTGGTAACACATTACCATTTGGAAATGTTGACACGTCAAGGTGAATTGACCCATTTGTCTTAGAAACTTATGTATGTTGACCATAGTTTATCACTCATCCCAGAAATCCCCAGGTAAGCATAACTAGTCCCGTAGGATTTATGCGAAATGCTTACCTTAGCAAGAAGGCCTTTTGCCGGGAAATCCGGAATACAGGTGTCTATGTGTCACACAATATTTCTTAGGTTCATGAAATCAAAACCTTGATTAGATTTGTATAGATTAGACATAAAGTCTAAAGATCCAAGTCATAAACAATAAGTATACTATCCCATGTGTCGTCGAGAATAAGATTAAGAAACTTTATGTTCGGGGAGGATCAAATACTCAAAGATAAGTTTAGGGAGACAGGTAACAAAGTTTAAGCAATCCTATGCTAAAAATGAAATTGCACATAAGAAGGCATAGCATTAAGTAACATGCAAACCATACAATTTACAAGATAGAATTATGATTCTATGAGGTTTATGCATATACTATAGTCTAGGTCACCATTTCTAATAACCTAAATCCCTATAGTTATGGGCTCTGATACCAATCTGTCACACCTCAACCTTGACGGCGGAAACGTCAAGATGTGAGAGTTAAGATCGTTCACAGTCACATAACGCTATTATTAAATCCAAATATATTATTCATAAGTTCCAAAGGTTACATTACAAACATAAGTCTCAAATAAAGAAATTAACAAGCATAAAAGTAATATTTCAAGCTCATTCATCTATTTAACTAGGTCCATTCCTAGGTGTGAAGAAGCTTCAAAGGTGGCAATTAAACTTGAGCATTTTCTGAAACATGTTACATTATAACTATCGCACTTGTAAGACTTTTGATTCTTGTAAACTTATGGCAATTCACTTGTATGTTGTGGTTAGTTGATCTTAGTAATTACCATGTATTCACGATTATATGTACAATCATTAACTATTGTTAGCCTGGCGACGTCATAGATCTATGGGCCTGACAAGCCTGCTTGGTTAATCCAAGTACACTTAGCTAATCGTATATACTTGTAAACGTTTGAGACTTGTAAAACTGTCAAGGTTTGATTGTGCATTCTATCTTACATCTCTAGTTACTTTGTTCGCTAATTTCATGACATGAATTGCCATCTTTTATATACTTATGTATTGAAAAATATGGAAATCTCACCAACATTATGTTGACCTTTTATTTTAAACATGTTTCAGCAAATGCTCAAGTTTAATTGCCACCTTTGAAGCTTGTTCACACCTAGAAATGGACCTAGTTAAATAAATGAATGAGCTTGAAATATTACTTTTATGCTTGTTAATTTCTTTATTTGAGACTTATGTTTGTAATGTAACCTTTGGAACTTATGAATAAATATTTGGATTTAATAATAGCGTTATGTGGCTATGAACGATCTTAATTCTCACATCTCGACGTTTCCACCGTCAAGGTTGGGGTGTGACAACAACAACCACATCATGATGAGCATGATGAATCAAAAGATGAATGCTCAAGCTCAGCAAGTGTGGCTGCTCATTCTGAAGATCATAAAGTTGAGATTGTTGGCAAACAAGAAGAAAGGAGAGAAGAAAAAAAATATGAGGAAGTTATTGCTTACAATGAACATGATCTGAGTGATAATGACATCCTATTAAGCAAAAGCTACCTGGTGGCTGAGTACAACAAGCTTGTAGTGAAGTCTAACTTCAGAAAGCAAAGGATTAAAGAGCTGAAAGGGATAATAACAGAAAAGGATGATCTACTGATACTGCTGAAAGCAAGGATCAAAAGCCTAAGAGAAGATGCTAGTGCAATAATGAAGTGATTGATGCCTTACTTCAACAAGAGTCTGAGCTTAAAGAATCAGTAGAGGCTGAGAAGAGTGAAAATGAGAAGCTAAGGCTAAAGGTTGATCAAATGAATGACTCTCTCTATGATCAATCAGCTCTGTTGAGAAGATAAAAAGAAGAGATTGATCAGCTGAAGATGAAAATATGTGCTTTTGAATCAAATCAACTAAAGAAACCTGCTGAATCTTCTAAGCAACTTATTCTATACTCAAGGAAAAAGAAGTATTTGGGTTCAACAAAGAACAAACAATCAATATGAAGAGTCACCCAAAAGGTCAAGGCATACATCTTCAGAGCACACTCCTTCAATGAATGTTTCAACGTCAAAGCAAGTTATTCACGATGAAGCTGAAACTGATGCTAAGTGGAAAGAGTTGACTGAAGAAGAAACCAACAAAGATAAAGAAGAATCATCTGCTGATGTTCTTCTAACAACAAAAGACATTATGGAAGAGAGGCCCGATTCATCTGTGTTATGACCCTAATCAATCATGGGTTCCCATTTGACATGGTTGAAAGGATGAACTTGACTAAGATGAAAGATATGCTGAAAGAGTTTGAGTTTGCCAGATTCATAATTCCAATTGTGACTATGAAGCATTCACCATTTTTCAAGCCATTCAGAAAATCAAGAAAGATCTAGGTCACTGTGATACAACAAAGCTGAGCAAGTACAATATGGTATGTTGGCTACAGGGTCACAACTATAAAGCTCATGAGCTTAAGGGAAGAAGTGTTGTTGAGCTGAGAAGAATGATGGAACATGTAATGTCTGTTGAACTTGATACTGGAGCCAGATTCAGAACTGAAGCTCTAAGCCTGGTCATTACAACAAATCTCCAGCTGAACCAGTAACAGTTGAAAGCACAGCTCAACACAAAGAAAAAGACAAACTTATCAGAGACCCAAGAGCAGTCATTCCAGGCAAAGTGTGGCCATTAGGGACAACAGTCAGGGAAATCACAGAGAAGAAGTCTACATTGATAGAATTGTTTGACCACATCACTAGTCCAACCTCTATGGAAGACAACAGAATCATGGCATGGAAGTATGATCAAGAATGGGACTGTGTTATCATCAAGAGAACATCTGGAAGGGTTCAATACTTCCAAGATATAGCATCAGTACTGTGCCTACCTGAACATGATCTCAAAGATTTGCAAGGCTTGATTATCTTTAAATATCTTGTTCACCAAGAGGAAGAGACTTATCTATGTTAGTGGGAAAGCTAAAAACAAAATTCAGAGATGATGTGCTTAAGGAGGCCAACAGAGAGGATGATGCACAAAAGAAGGTTACAAAGAATGAAAAGACCAAAATCTAACTCCTCTACAATGGTGGATGATGAGTTCTTAAAGAGGGTTGGATGTCAAAACAGTAAGTCAGCTAATGTTAAAAGCATAGATGGGAATAAATATACATATCCCATAACAGAATGGGGATATGTTGATAAGACCAAAGAATTAGTGTTGTTGAGGAATGCAGAAGGAAAGAAAGCTGAAAGATTCAGAATTTTTGACCCGGTAGAGATCAAACTGCTCCACCCTAGCTATACATCATACATTCACGATAAATTCTTCCTAAAGCTAACTAATGAAAGGGCTCAGAATGACTTATTTATATATGTGCACATGATTCAAGTTGTAGATAAGCTGCATGCCAAAGCATACAAGAGAAGAAGGTATAATGATGGGATGCTAAAGGGAGCCAACATTAAAGATATATCAGAACTGAGAATTTTAGAAGAAGATGAGCTGGAAATTGTTCATAATCAATGTGTGGTGGAAACTCTAACTACAGAAGAAGACATTCTGGGATTGAGCTTTGATACTCTTAAAAAGATATGCAGAATGGAGATCAAATACAAGTATGATGATCAAAATGATGCAGTATCTTACTTCACAAACAAATGGTGTCAAGACTAAAAGAACTTTCAGTTTTGAAGAGCTGATTACAAGTATCTAAGCCTAAGGGGGAGTATTGTTAGGTCTAGGATTAGTAGATCTAGTCCATTTTGTATAGGCTTAGTACTTGATTTAATATCTGTAATGAATGGTTGTAATTCATTATTGTGTATGCATTATATGTATAGGTTAACCCATATATATATGTGTGTTGATTTATGTATGTTTGTAGGTACAAACATTATACTTAGTCAATTTTTGAAATTGACTAAGAAATTGACTAAATGTAAGAAACATCTACGGATGAACATTTTGTTCTTCCGTAGATATGTTTCTTACAAGTAACAAACATCTGAAGATCATCTGCGGATGAACCATCAACTAAGTGAAGTGAGAATTCCAGTGAAGACTCCCGCAGAAGAACAAGTTTCCTACTGAACACAAGTCTCCTGCGGAAGAACAAGATTCCTACGGAAGAACAATCAACTACGAAAGACAATATTCATACGGAGTCAAACACTTGTATTCAAATAATACAAGTGTTACAAGTCAACAAGGAAGTTATGTGAATCCCAAGAAATCCGATGATTCCTTAACTGAAACAATTCAAATCCTAAGAGATCCGGTGTTTTCTTAACAAAAACATCATTGTCTATATAAATGGATCCTAGGTTTCAAATCAAGGAGGATGGCGACGACAATACGACGATTCCACAACAGAAAAACATCACATCAAATCACACAACCAAACCCTAGCATCCGTCACATCATTAAACATAAAATTCAATGTCATTCGTTCATTATTTGTAATCATTAACATGTTTTAATGAAATACATTTGAATTTAAACTTTGTTCATTCATTAATTGTGTTTCTTTCACTGTGTTCTTGAATCTTTGTTGATATTGAAATTTAATACAAACAATTAAACCAAGCCAACGTTAATTCCGCAAATGTTTACTTGATTTCAACCAGCGCTGATAATTCTTGATTGCGATCCTAGGATTCACACGTTTCAATATGGACAAAGCAAATCATTTAAGCACACCGATGGTTTTTAGATCACTCAATGTTGATAATGATCCATTTCGTCCTTATGAAGATAATGAAGAAGTCCTTGATCCAGAGATACCATATCTCGGTGCAGTTGGAGCTCTTATGTATCTTACTAACTGTACGAGACTTGACATTTCTTTTGCAGTTAATTTGTTAGCAAGATTTAGTTCGGCTCCTACTAAAAGGCACTGGAACAGGATTAAACATATTTTTTGATATCTTTGAGGTACTATTGATTTAGTGTTATTTTATCCTAATAATTCAAAAGAAGAGTTGGTTGGTTATGCAGATGCATGTTATTTATCAGATCCCCGTAAAGCAAATTCTCAAACTGGACACGTATTTAAAAATGGAGGAATTGCGATTTCATGGCGTTCTCAGAAACAAACACTCGTTGCGACATCCTCAAATTATGCTGAAGTCATTGCACTACATGAAGCTTCAAGAGAATGTGTATGGTTAAGATCTATGACACAACTTATATCAACTTTTGGTGGATTGGAGAAAGATGAAAATGCAACACAAATCTATGAAGATAATGCAGCTTGTGTCTCACAAATGAAAGAAGGTATATCAAATGTGACAGAACAAAACATATACCACCAAGATTTTTTTCATACACTCAAGACCTTATTAAAGATAAACAAGTTGAAATGAGATATGTTCAATCTAGTAACAATTCAACTGATCTTTTCACAAAGGCACTTCCAAAAACAACTTCTAGAAAACATGTTTATGATATTGGCATGCGGCATGTACACGCAATATGATGATCTCCAGAAGACAATTTGAGGGGGAGTTATAATCTGCACTCTTTTTTCCTTAGCTAAGGTTTTTTCCCACTGGGTTTTTCTTTAGCAAGGTTTTTAACGAGGCAGTACTTAAACTCTTGAAGTTCGAAAAGTATCATCCAAGGGAGAATATTATGAATTATTACCATGGCAAATGAATGAACTCTTTGTCAAACTTGTAGATAAGTTTACAATGTTACTTATCTACCAAAATAGTTTACCTTGTCTACCAAAATGATTGATCTTTGTAGTATAAATATCACCTCAATATAGAGGAAAAGATACACCTCTTGTATACAATTTCATAAGTTATACATTTCTCTTATTCTTGCTCTTGCAATTCTCTTTAAAGTTCTTGAGATTATAACACTAATCTTGTGTTAATTATTGTGATATTATAACAATAAATGGATAAAAAAATCTAAATTTTCAAATATTTAAGTAAATTTGTATCACATAAACACAGAGTACATGAAAAAAATATTGATTCTATATTATGTGATAATGGAATTGTATTATCTAATCTACTCTAATAATCTATCAATACTAATTAAAAATGTTTTTATGTCACTTCATAATTTAAGAGCTACTAAGTTATATTTTCCCGCTTCTCTCTCGTATTAAATATTACATTAACTACAAATGATATTATTTAGTTCTTTTCATATTACATATATAATTTTCTTAAAGAAATATTTCAACAAATGCAATTCGTAAAAAAATTATAAATTAAGAATTTTTTTCAAAAAAAATCAAACTTTTAAAAAACATAATATATTTTAAAACCTGTGTCTTTTAAAAGTAAAATTCTTATGAAACAAAAGAGTAACTAAAATTCAAAGATATAATAAATAAATTATTAAAAATGGCACTTTTTCAAAAACCCTTTGTTTTGAAACAATTTGCTTAAAATCCAATTTGAAAAAAAAAACAAAAAAAGTTTAAAGTATGATATTGTTCTTTATCACTCGTACATAATGTCAATCATATCTTATATCAAAATACCGTTTTATAATTCATTAATTTTATTAATAACTATTTAATAATTTATTTATTCAACCCATGTAATACACGGGGTCGTAACCTAGTCTACTTTAATAAAGCAAAATAACTATAGCCACATAACCACGTTTTGCATGTCCATGTTTTCTCCACCTAGGCACCACGTATGATTGTTTATTTATCACTACCACAATAAATTTACAATTTTGATTAAAATATTGACTTAAACAAAGTTTCCTTAATAACTCTCACTTAATACTATAATAATAAAAATAATATATTTTAAAACCTGTGTCTTTTAAAAGTAAAATTCTTATGAAACAAAAGAGTAACTAAAATTCAAAGATATAATAAATAAATTATTAAAAATGGCACTTTTTCAAAAACCCTTTGTTTTGAAACAATTTGCTTAAAATCCAATTTGAAAAAAAAAACAAAAAAAGTTTAAAGTATGATATTGTTCTTTATCACTCGTACATAATGTCAATCATATCTTATATCAAAATACCGTTTTATAATTCATTAATTTTATTAATAACTATTTAATAATTTATTTATTCAACCCATGTAATACACGGGGTCGTAACCTAGTCTACTTTAATAAAGCAAAATAACTATAGCCACATAACCACGTTTTGCATGTCCATGTTTTCTCCACCTAGGCACCACGTATGATTGTTATTTATCACTACCACAATAAATTTACAATTTTGATTAAAATATTGACTTAAACAAAGTTTCCTTAATAACTCTCACTTAATACTATAATAATAAAAATAATATATTTTATAAATAAAAAACATTTTATTAAAAATACTTTAATAAAAGTTAATTCTATTAAAATATATTTTAATTTATAGCTAATCATTGTTAAAACTAAAAATATTTTAGAAAGATATATAAAAAGGTTTATGTATATTTATAATAATAAAATATTTTTATACTATTGATTATACCTTATATGCTTGTATATATAATAAATATTATTGGTATATTATCTATGAGGTTGGTTACCGTAAAAAGTTTATGTTGGTTACAATGCCTAAGAAGTAATCATAGTTATCCATTTCATAAATCGTTGAGATCAATTTTTAAGAAAAAATTGATACCAAGGATATTATAGGAAATCCCAGTTTTGTTGACTTTTTTTAAAATCGCCCATTTTATTTAAACGTTCGTAATTTTTTTATACAACATTATATTTAAAATAATTGCATTGTAAAATCGAGTGTCACTTTCTCTTTAATTTGAGTATAGTATTGCTATATTTTTTTAAACAAAAAAACAACCATGTTACAAAATTGTGTTGTTTTTCAATTAAAGACAACATTATATGTTGTTTTACATTAAGACACACTACTTTATAGTTGTACGATAAGACAACGAGTTTTGTGTTATTTTAGGGTAAAACAACACATTGTATGTTTTATATTTAACACATCACGTATAATTGTGTATGAAATTATGTTGGTTTACGATATGACGATGCTATTCTGTGTTGCTCACAAATAAAAAAACACTTAATGTGTGTTTTACGATAAGATGTCATGTTTGGTGTTTTTGTTGTTCAGTTAGAACAACATATAAACAATAAGTTTATGTGTTGTTTTTCTCTAAATCACACCTTTTGTGATTATATAATGTAAAACGACACGATTTGTGCTTATTTAACTTAAAACAATTATTGTAAAACAACACGCTCTATGTTGATTCAACGTAAAACAACACGCTCTGTGTTGATTCAACGAAAACAACACACTGTGTTCAAACAAAATGCCATCATGTAAGCTACTAATAAAAGATCTTCGATCAAACTCATGCACACATAATATTATGATATAATAATCCCGAAAATATAAAGCGATGATTTAGAATATAATGGAGGCACATTTGTTACACTATACAAATCTTATAATAGAAACTTGTAAAATGATATTAAAAATATGAATAAGGTGAAAAATTTTAATGACCATAATGACCTTCCTCTAATTTTCCTAAATTGTCACATGTCATGTTCTCTTTACTTCTTATCCTTTTTTAGAAAAAATAAATTTTTATTTGAACATTACCCTATTATCTATACCATATATTAAATACACATATATATATGATCTATTAGGGGTGAGCATAAACGGTTCTTACCCGCAAGAACCGACAAAAATACCCGCATCGAATGGTCTAGAACCGTGAGAGTACGTTAAGATGCAGTTCCACGGTTCTTGAAATTATGGCTTCACGGTTACAGGTCGGGTCAGTTCCAAACTCGTTAAATGCCTAAAAGGACTGAGTAACCGTAAAGTATGTATGGTATAGAACCAGTAGTTAATTATGATGTGATTTCCTTAAATGTTTTGGTTAGTGTTTTAAGTCGGCGACTCTACTTCATCTACATAAACATTTGTCATCTGCATAAGCCTTTGTCATTCATTCTGCCATTAATATAGATCATCATCTTCATAATCTTTCGTCTTTAACAATTTTCATCATCGTCGATGACGATCATCACTAAACTTCATCATAATCGTCGGGACCTAGTTTTCTCTCAACGGGTTTCTCGGCTAAGTATAATTCACATAATCTTGTTCATAATCTTCATCGGAATCTTTATAATCCACCATCTTCAACAACCATAATGTATGTATAATTCATGGATCTTTACGTGACAAGTATTCAGAATCGGTTTTAATCTTTACGGTCCTAGTACTCCAGTCACATAAGCTTCACCTACTCGAATCGGCTGTGAACATCATGTGTGTTTTTGAAGATTTGAGATCAATAAACATAATTAACTATTTATGATTTTTTTTGCATTGAAAGCATCCATGAATAGAAAGCCCAACGCCATGTAGATTTCTACGTTGAAAGCAATACCAAACCATTATATTGCTCACGGCTCTACAAGACCGATTGGTTCCAGACCTGTAAAAATTGTCAAGATAACCGAACCATGTATATAGTATGTGGGCCGGTTACGGTTCCATGAGTTTCACCTAATCGGGTTCGGTCCCGGTTCGGGTCTACCGTTCCGGGTCGGTTAAACCCGATTGCATAATCCTATGATCTATTATATAAATATTTTATTCAATCTGTGTAATACACGTGTATTTACCTTATATAAAAATAATTTAAGAAAGATGTTTCCATATCAATTATATTTTCAAAAATAAAAACTCAACAATTAATTATAAACAATTTTTTTTAATAACTTTAGATCTAGCATATATAAGTTCGTTTCTATTAAAAACACATAAAATAACATAGTAAAAAAAATCTAGGTGATTGAAATAATTTATCATATACTAAATAATAGTATAGTTGCGGTAGATTATTATATTAACATCATAAAAGTAGCTTTTATATGATTTATGCTAGTCGATTGAGTTGTTGCCTAGGTTCAGAACTCCCCTAAAACGGAACACCAAAACCCTAACCCTTGCATTCTGGCGAGGTGAAGGCAAGAAATTCGTGGAGATGGATGCAATCAGAAAGCAGCTTGATGTGTTGATGGGGGCCAATCGCAACGGCGACGTCACAGAAGTCAATCGGAAGTACTACGATCGTGACGTCTGTCGTCTCTTCTTAGTCGGCCTTTGCCCCCATGAACTCTTTCAACTCACTGTAAGCATCACGATACCATTCCTCTTCCTACACCCGAATAACATGCGGTTTGACACATGACACGAAATTGAATTCGTTTTTAGGGTTTTGATTGTTGATATCGACAAGTATGTTGTGTATATTTAGATGAACATGTTTCGTTGTTTTTTGAGTGAGATTTGGTATAGAGAAACAGGGGAGGGGAATGGAAGCTTGTCTTGTTGTGGTTTACATTTTATTGAGGAGTTTTACTGTAGGTTTGAGCTGTGAAGCTTTGATAGAATGGAAATGCTGAAAAGTTTTTAATGTCTTCTTCGTGTGTAGTGGGTGTTGTTGAGTTTTATATGTTGGCTCATGAGGGAAAATTTGGGTTCTTTTATCACTTGCAGAGTCCCAGAACTTATATAAGAATAAAAGGATGATTATTTGATGGAAGTTAACACCAATTTACCAGCATGAAGCACTAGAATGTGAAATTCAGATTATAGTTTGAGTCTTCTCTTAATGTCTACTGCGAAGCAAAAAATGGAAATAACAGAGTTTGACCGGTTTCTGGCTTTATTTCTAATGGTTGTTTTAGTTTTATTTTACGTGGAGGAGAATATTCAATTCGGCGTATTTTGAGATTTATGATATGATAGGATCGAAAACATAATAAAGCCAGCTTTTGGCATATTCTTCACAATGGTTGAAGTGATGCTTGAAAACAAAATAGGAAAGGAAAATCTTAACCAAAATTTATGCATCTTTATTCTCAGGCCATAATTAGAAGGAAACTAGATTTTAATGTTTATGGCATTTATTGAAACACTCGACGCTATTTAGCACCGATAGAACATTGGAATGTAAAAAAGAAAATCATAATTCTAACAAAGAATGAATTTCATGGAGTTTATGTATTTACGCTGCACTTTTCCTTACTATCGTCAACTGGTGCATATAATCTTACCTGTTCTACTTTGTTCCGGTGATGCTCAGTGCTCACTCAATTTTTCTATGTTTCGAACTCCAGAAAATGGACATGGGACCCTGCCCAAAGGTGCACTCATATCAGCTAAGGAAAGAGTATCCTTTTTCTCACCCTTTATTTTATTAATTCCGTTTCAATTATAAAAAGATGCTATCTAATGTAATGGGGCTATCTCTCTGATTTTTAGATTCCGTGTTCTATTTTCTGCTTGATTTTTCTCTTAAGATTCAAAGAGTTCTATGAGAATGGCTTTTTGATCTAATTTGTGTGAGATTTGAACTTCAAGGATTTCAGTTTCTTTGTTACTTAACTGTAATCAGATACCAAGAAGCAAAGTCAAAAGGTCAAGATAATTATGACAGGGAATTAGAGGATGTCATAGACAGACTTATTGTTGAATGTGACAGAAAAATTGCAAGAGCTCTCAAACGTCTTAGCGAGGAGGATGCTAAAGCAGCTATTGCTATCTCTGTGTCAGAAGTTACTCAGGTGGCTTTAACATGCTTGCTGGGCTTTTTGTGGATCGCTTTTCATTTGTGTGCATGTTTGTATCAGTTTATCTTTGTCTAATCTGCTGATTTGCTAAATGTGTAGACGCCTGAGATTCTTGAGTTGTCAAAGCAGATAAAGGAGAAGCTGAAAGAAGCTGATCAATATGGTAAAATTTGTTAATAGCATTTAACATTTACCTTTTTTTTTCTTTCTAATTTTAACACAAAGTTTTGTGCCCTTAAAACATGCCATGTCATCATCTCCTGATGTGTGATAAATTAATCTTTTTGTTTTATATTAAGTATGCTACACCATTATCTTATAATTCTGATATTTTTTAATGTATGTGATGTTGGTAATCTAGCACTCGAAGAAAAGCAGATATGAAGATTCAAGCTTTGGAGATGGTTGAAGAACTCAGAACTCAAAGAGCTGACAAACAGGTACATGTTTTTTATTAGACCTCACATAAGTGATATTTTCTATTTGCCCCCTGTGACCTTATGGAGGGAAAACAAAGAAAATTGGGTTCTAGTTGGGTTGAATTATCGACTGTTGCTATTTATTTAGTTGAGAGTTATATAATATTTAAGATCAACGATTAAGTATGATGAGAGTGTGCTTTGATTATACAAGGAACTTATTGCCTAATAATTTGCAGTAGAAACATATTTTTGTTTGGTTAAAACAAAAACATAGTATGTAGGCTTATTCATCGAAAAAGGACCCTATGTTTGGAATACTTGTTCTATACTGAATTAAACGAGCCTTTTGGCTTTTACATTTGTTTCCTATTTGGCAGAATATGTAATTTACTGGTCATTTATAAATTTTTTTTTGTAATCATTATTCTAATTAAATGAAATGATTCTTGTAAAACATGTATTTTATAATGTTCCGCACGTAAATACTAACTATTATATTATCCTTCAAACTGCAGTTCTTATGAATTTTGATTCTTATTGAATACCCTCTTTCTTACAGAAAAAATTATCTTCAAAATTTGTCAGTAAGATTCATTGCTCTTGAGCTGTTTTTCTTTGAAACCAATGGGATAAAGAGGCAAAGAGCCATGTAAACTGTAAAGTTGTTTCCCCCAATAAATCTTATTTTGCAATTCCTTGTAAATGGTTGACTGAACTTTTGGGGGAGTAATGCATATAATAACAATTAGAATTTAAGTACAAAATGATTTGTTTAGTTGAATTTCATGAATTAACAGGTTTTTTTAACCGCTTTCTACTTGCTAATGATAAATAGTGTATATTCATTTTCATTAATTTTTTTTGTTTGTGCCAGTCAATGCTTTTGTTAGATGCATTTAACAAAGATCGAGCTTCTTTACCTCAACCTCTTCCAAATCCTCCACCATTGGCACCATTGCCCGTGGCTAATCCTGATGCTCGCACTCAGGAGCTGATTAACGAGAAACTAAAAAAAGCAGAAGATCTTGGTAAGTTTGATGGTTTAACTATCAATGTGCATTATATTAATTATATTTGTTCAAAGTACTAACTTTAATATGTGTAGTTGGCATAAATGTAAAAATGATTTAGTTACACCATACATTTTCATATGTTTTTGGGAAATTAATCCGCACTCTCATTTTCTAGGTGAGCAAGGAATGTTGGATGAAGCACAGAAAGCACTGGAAGAGGCTGAAGCACTTAAAAAGGTTCACAACTTTCTGATACATATTTGTCTTCTATTTCAACTGGTCCAGTTGTGAATTATAGTTGTCATCCAGATAAAAAAATGGTGGTTTAAAATTTTCTTATCATAGTATTCAACTAGTATTTTCCACAATGGAATATGATTGCACCCTAGGTCATGGCAATGGGGGCGTGAAGTGACATGATGCTTGTTTTTCTTTTGCCATTTTTTATTGTGTTACTTTGTGACACTACTCACTAGGTTCCAAATCTGTAGTTAAGATTTGAAGCACTATGAAATCTAAGCTTGTATAGATGATACTTGTAAGTCTGTAATTTTTGGGTATGGGTCTAGGCAACATACCTGGATGAGTTGACCTGTAAGTCTGTAACACCTTTTGTCCATTTCTTAAAGACTTGAAGTCTTGAACTTTATAAGTACTAGTGCGCCAATATAATTACTGTAGATTTATCATTCATTAATATTTTACTTTTTGAATAAATATGTTTAGGAGGTTAATGCATTAAAGTTACAATTTGGAGAATATTGACAAATTTGAGCTATTATTTATATTTCACCCGTTGAACTATAGATAAAACATAACCCATATAGAGGGTATATAATCTGTGTTAGTGTTTGTGTCTTTACTGACTCTAAAATCCATTGAAACTTGTGCCCAGGTTTACACGGGTGTGTATAAAGTTATAGATGGATAGTTTGAACCATTTGACTGTTTTTGTTGAAGCTAATTATTTGATTGACCTGATCAAACATGTTCTAATCAACCCATTCAGTAAATGGGATCAATTAGTAATATTTTGCCATCTTTTAAGGAGAATTAGCAACATAAGTAGTGTTGGTTGCAGTCAAGGATCACTAATGGAGTTAGATAACAGGGTGGAATAGGGATCGGTGTGGTTTTCAAAATCTTATTCTTACCCTCTTGCCTTTAGGTGGGTACTAAGGATTGCTAGTTTTATGGGTATCAACCTCATTCTTTTGAAAACTTTGTACCCTTAAACCGAACAACCATTACCCTTCAGTTTCATGACTTCAAAAGACCTATGGTTGGTTAATGTCTTTAAAGGCTTACAAGTAGGTTGTGGATTCATAACTAATAGTGTATTGCAATGTTAGTCTACTTCAACTAGCTTAGGTTAACTTAGATTTTTAATAATATATGGTACCGACTTGTTTCTTTTGTCTCGTGTACTTGTAATTTTTTGCAACTTTTTTTTCTCTTTTGGTAGCTCTCAATGCAGTTACTTCCTCGTCAGGAACCTGTAACAGACTCCTCTAAATTTACTGCTGCAGATGTGCGAGTTGTAAGTTTGCTATCTCATCTACTTTTGTTGTGGTGCTTCAACACATTTCTGGTTTCCCTGTGAACTGGTCTGTTTGGGTTTTGTTTTGTCTCTAAGGGTGCATTTGGTAAATCAAAAAAACTAGCTGAAAAGGAAACATGTCAAATAGGTAGAATTGGCCAAGCAAGTTGAAAGTTTGACAAAATGTATTATTTCAAATTCATAAAAACATCTAAATCATGTTATTCAAAAGAAATAAAATTGTTATTTAAATAATATCATATCATAATCATATTTGTATTCAAAAAAGTTTTCTGACAGTGTTTCAGGTCAGCCTGTTCTGTCTTGCTCTCACTTTGACCCATGATTTATCGGCTCATTTTTTACCCCTATCTATTGCATGACAGTTTTTTAAAAGTTCTTATCGAGTTATCAATGTTGTTTTCATATTGTCATTTTCTCCAAAAAGTTATTTGGGCCGGGGTCCCAGTGGGGCAGTCTCTCTATCTTCTAAGATAGAGGAAAGGTCTGCGGTCTGTCCTAATCTCACTTTCCCCATACCATACCAATAGCTTGTGCTATGAATGGGATTTTACTGGTTTTGTTTGTTTTCACATTGTCATGGAATCTGCATTTTTGACTGACTTAAAAGCTTGTTACATAATGTAGCATTTGGTTAAAAAGTAGTTAGAATTGCGATGAACATATTTTAAGCTTAAGAGTGTTTTTCTTGTGGCTTGACGCATTGTGAATTGCCTTTTCAGACTGATCAGAAGTTGCGTGTTTGTGACATTTGTGGAGCCTTTTTAAGTGTTTATGACAGGTAACTATTTTATTTTACAATTATTAGATCCTATTTAAAGGATGACCAAGAACTAGCACTTAGGGTTTAAAGTCACTTCAGTGTTTGACCTGGCGATTATACCTCCTTGTCAGCAGCAGGCTTTTGGGCCCAGTTTTACGAGGATAAACTTTTGCTGCTAAAGAATGTGCGTTTTTTATATTTCTGTACTATGCTTGCTTGTTGAACCTTGTGTGATTAGATAAACATTCATGGGACTTCTTTTGATATTTCTATTAGTCATGTGATATTCTTTAAAAATTATGAATTATTATGTTTTCTCCTAACGTGTGTCTCAGTGATCGTCGTTTAGCGGATCATTTTGGTGGAAAGCTCCACCTTGGTTATATGCAAATTCGTGAGAAGTTAGCTGATCTTCTGGTAATATAACTATTTTTCTGTTACTTTTATACCCCTGGATGTTAGTAGTTTTATTTGCTTTAAGCTTCTGTTTGTGATGGGATTCTGTCTTTTCAAGCACCCACATGTGATGTCTCTATTATTATTAATATTTCCAGGAAGAAAGAACAAATAAAAGGAAGGCTTCGGAAGACGACAGAAGGTAATTTTCCTTTTTGTGTCTTCTCTTTTATTGTTTACTTGTAATGATGAACAAGGTAAACCAAAAATTATAGTGATTGTCGTCAACAAGGCTGTGATATCTTGGATGGGTTAAACATGGATGGTAGAGGCCGTGGTAGGGGCCGAAATCATGGGAGAGGTTGTGAGAACCGTTCGTCTTCAAGTATTACCAACATGAACCAATGGAAGGACGAGCCAAATCAAGGATTCAATATTATCGATGTGGATATTTTGGTCATTTTGCATAAGAATGCACAAATCGACAACCAAGGGAGGAAATGGCTAACTTGACTCGAGAAGATGAGTCGACATTGCTTTACTAAAGAAACAAGTCCAAATTAGGATTAAAGGGGAGTATGATGGAGTTAATCCTAATTGGTTTGCATGTGAAATGATTTGAAACCCAAGGAGTAAGCAAACTTGGAGTGTCAAGTTTAGTTGTCTTGGAGAAGTAGGAATTATTTTGTGTCTAGATTCTAGATAATTATATATTTTGTGTGGTAACTGGTAAGAGTTTGTGTCAAATAAGGTTAGTTTGGTTTTCTAGTTTGAGTTTAATTAGGAGTCCTGGTTTACAAGTTTTATTTAATTTTAAAATAGAGGTCATTGTAATTGGTTTTATGTGTGGTTGGGTAATATTGAAAAGAGTCGTGGGAGTTTCCACAACATATCGATATGTTTTCGTGGGATGCAATTCTGGCCAACAATTTTTATTACATTGTTTTCTTTTAAGCTAACTTTTCTTTTGTTTCAACATAGATGAAGTATAAACTAAATCAACTTTATAAGATTTTCTTATCTTGAGGAATACTTTTTAAATCTTTGCTTAGATCAAAAGAACGAAGCAAGATCTTGAACGGGAAGGTAGCAGAGACAGAGTCCGAGCTAGCAGTCGTGACCGTGATCTTTCACGTGATAGTGACCGTAGAAGTCGAGACCGTGACAGGTATCATGATCGTGATCGTGGTTATGACCGCTACGACCGGGACAGAGGAAGAGACCGTGATTCAAGGAGCCGACATAGGTCACGGTCAAGGGACCGTGTTAGGGATTATGATCGACCAAGGTTTGATTTCTCATACCTATATTCTCACTTCTAATATTAGGATAGATATCTTGCTTCTGATTATCTGATTCTTTGTGGCTGAATAATCTGTTTTGGATAATCAGTTTCATATCAGCTGCAACAGAACTGATTGTGTTGATTAAAGAAAATTAGGGATAATGTATGTGATGGGGGCTGCTCTGTATACAATTTTTTTCAGCAAGGCCACGCATATTAAAAATTACTTTCTAAGCCTCCCAAGTATGTGTCTGGTTTCATTTACTTTCTAAACAGATTATATCTGCTTTCATATATTTATACCAATTTCAAATAATAACTTGTCGGATACTTGGATGTTGAATATGCCCTTGTTTTCTGGAAAAGAAAGCAGTTCAACCCGTAAGCATTGCACTTCGGCATTAAAATCGTCTTTTCTAAAGTTTTAAGGTCTTTGTATTCACCTTGTCAAGTTTTTGCCAAAATTGTTATAAATGAAACCAAATTCATACTCTGGTCTCCTCTTAAGTCATTTAAAAATGGAAATTGTCTTGGTGGCATCCACATACATACTCTCAGAGTAACCAACCATCCGCTCTCCTTTTAGCTTAACTTTATTTGACCCGTTTGACCCGTTAGGGATATACCCTATTCCAGATCGACCAATGGTTAGTTAAAGTGTCAAAATTGAAAACTCATGACAATTACAAATGTGAATTCATGTGCAGGCGTTATGACCGATACTAGCAGTGAAGAGGATGCAAGGTTTTCTTTTTGGTTCTTGCACAAACGTTTGCTTTTTTTATTTATCGGTTTGTGATGTTTTTAACATCAGATTAAATCTTTGGTAGTGAATCTAAATCGGGTACTAGAGCAAAACCATCCCTCTTTCTATTTGTTCTCATTTTGGGACTCCCTTGGTGTTTGATAGTGCAGGATCGTGAATTTATGACCCTTGTATCAGTGTAAGTGTATGCTCAAGTTCTTACTAATATGGATTGTAGTTCTATTGCTGAAATATTTGAATATTACGTCTTCCTATTACTGGTGTATGCTTATTTCAACCGAGTCGGCTCCTATGCCGCTAGCTATACCCTGCTTGGTCCTCTGGCACGGTGGAGGTTCCGTAGCTCGTCATGTTGAAATTTAAAACAGCTTATTAGTGTTATTTTAATGACTAAAGGTATTTTTGTCATCTCATACTGATCACAACCATTGATGGTCATAGGCACAACCATGGTCTTTCATAGGCGCAACCATGGTCTTTCATAGGCGCAACCATGGTCATCGTGTGCACAGTGGTCTAAGTTTATATCATTGCTTTTTGGTTAATGTTATAATATGACATATGAAACAAAAGAATCATATTTTGTAGTGTTAATTACCTGATGGTTAATGTGGTTTACTCGTATTGCATGTTTGATTTTAAACTAATTTGCATTGAGGGTCTCTACTGATCATTCAAACGTAAGGTATAAAATATGCTAATAGCTTGTTCTAAATTTAATGGTTTCTCAAGATAGCTAATGAATGATTTGTATAATCTTTTTGTTCTAAGTAGATTAACAATTTGTATATTCTTTTTCTTTCTGATTCATTATAGAATCTTGTAATATTTTGAACATGATTTCTTCTGTGCAATTTGTTTATTTTGCATGTTACTTTTTTTTTTGTGTAGCTCTTTGTTTTAACAAGCGTGAGACGCACCAAGACGACAAAGTCTGGAGCTGAGGCGTGAGGCACAAAGCGCACCCCTTTATGTCCGGAAGTGATTTGTATTTGAAACACATCAATATTTTTTATAAATAATAGCTTTAAGTTTAAACAATAAAACATAAGATGCTAAAATAAACACACACAAGGCAACTCTTTTTAAGACCTAAGATGCATCAAAATATGGAAAATATAAAAAGAACAACAAAAAATCCATAAAATCCTTAAGTGTTGTCTGAAAAGTAAGTTGTTTCGTCAGAAGTAAATAGAAGCCGTATACCAACAATCCTTTCGTCTCATTCTTCTTTCTTTTTATCTTCGTCTACCATCTCTTCTTATTTTTTAATTAACTACTAATTACCTATAGGAATTGTAACATTTATCTTAAGTTAGTTTAGGCATTTCTGTACTCCTCTTCATAGTGAAGTTATATCGTACCTTTTTTCACAAGTCTAAATCATCTTAATTTATTATCTCCTATCTAATCTGATATACTAACCACATGTAACATTTCTCTAAGTGCCTCATATTTTGTGCAGTCAATTTTAATGTATGCACACATCCATCTCAACATTTCTATCTCTGTTACTTACATCTTACACACATTGTACCTCATGATGACCCACCACTCTGTTTCATATAGCATATTAGCATAGCTAGTTTTACCGCAACTATAAAATTCCCATTTTAGTTTTTCGAGTGAGCTTCGATCTAGTGGTGAACAATGTTGACAACAACAATTTTGATAGGCTACAACTTAATGTATCGCCTGGTTTAAATATATAAACATAGATAATGAATATGTTAGGTCTCAATAATTTTATTTCATATAAACACTCACTTCTAACAAGTAATTATGTTTATGAATGACAATCCGGTCAAAGATTGTCGCTTTAGGGTTATACTTTTGGATTTATTGTTGAATTTTTTATTAGGTTAATTGGTCTGGTATGTATAATATAAATTGTATATATGTATATACTAGGCCAAATGTAATATAGTGGTATGTATAAAGCTATAAGTATAATTGTATATTAATATATTTGTGTGTATGTATAACTATATACATGAAAATTAAATTAATATATAATTTGAGCCGAACCAAGCTGGACCGAACGGATTCCTTGCTTGTGCTTGGCTCGTTTACAAACCGAAATGAGTTGATCGGCTCATTTACAACCCATCACGAACATTTTTCGAGCGAGCGTCGAATGATTTGTACAGTCGTACAATCTCACACTCCACGGAATTGCCTCCTGTATCGATATAATTAGTAAAAACGTTCTATTAATTGGTCATTCAGAAATACAACCAGGATAGAATGTCAATTAAAAACTAAAAAGGGCTAAACTTGGATGATCCATAACTTGGGGGTTGCTTTTTGGCTCCACAAAACCAACTATAAAACCTTTTTTCGATCTCATTTCAAAAAAGTTAAAAAAATAAATAAATAAAATTCCTCTGTTCCCCCTTTTCGTCATAAACCCTAATTTCACACAATCTCTCAAATTCCTCACAAATTCTTTCACAAATTCCCCAAATCAAGCAATGAATCTTCATCTCCTACCAACATTCATCTCATTCTTCTTCATAATCGCACGATCATCGTCAATTTACGACGCCCTAAGCTCCAACGGCCTCCCAATCGGCCTCCTTCCCAAAGGAATCACAAACTACACAATCGACCCTTCAACCAATCGATTCGAGGTCCAATTGAACAGTTCGTGCAATACGAAGTTCGAAACAAGTGTGAGATTCGATTGGAACTTCGCTGGGGTTCTCAGTTACGGTAAAATCTCGAATCTTTCGGGGATTGCGGCTCAGGATCTGTTTCTTTGGTTCCCTGTGAAAGGGATTCATGTGGATGTTCCTACTTCTGGAATCATTTACTTTGATGTTGGTGTTGTGTTTAAGCAATTTGCTCTTTCTTCGTTTGAAATACCCAAAGATTGTACCGCGTTTGATGTTGACGGATTGGGTGCAGAGGTAGTTGTGCTTAAGGATCGTTCTCATCGTATTCAGGTTTGCTAAATTTCTTATAGTTGCTCGTTTATTTTGAAATTGGTATGAGTTTCATCTCAAGTTATTTATGAAATTTGTTAAAATAGAGGTGTGTGATGCATGATGTATTATTGTCCAGAACACATAAGTACGGATTTTAGTTCTGAATTATAACTTAAAAGAGCATTTTGCTTGATTTATTAGTCAAACTGTATGAGTTTTATTAGTAACAAAGATTCTGGACTGAATTGGATATTATGTTTAAAGAACACAACAAGTTATTGAATTGATATTAGCAACAAAGATTGGGTAATTGCTAGCTGGAAGCAGGAAGTAACATTTGTAGGTTAGACAATGTCATTTTACCCCTTTATTAGTTGTCAGACAGTTTTTGTTTGCTATATATTGAGATAAAGAACTTTAATAAGAAGTGAGAAGTACTTAGTTGGAATCTGGAATATTGAAAGTGCATATATTTCCTTTTTTTGCTGCGAAGGGTGTTATTAATTTAAATGTTTTGAACCCTATTTAGATATAGGAAAATTTTGCGTGTAATATATAGAACAAATATGTAACCTGGATAAGGCTTTATGTCATGTTTTAGCCTTTAGGTCATGTTTCTTTGGGGGTACCATACTACCATCTCATGATGTAAGCATTTGTATCGCAAAGAGAGAGAGTATGTAGAATATGTTATCATGAAAACTTAATTGAACAAGAATGATCAAAAGGCTTTCTGAGGGTGGTTTTGTTCCTAGATTTTGAACATGCTTGAACACTGAATCAGGCTTTCCCCTGTTTTCTAGTCATCTGTTGTACACTTGTATCTTATATGAACTGAATACCATAACCCATAGGTAATTCTCTAAAGCATCATTAGACAATATATTTAATAATATAACACCAAAATTATCATTATCCTGATGTCCATGGCATATATTCAAATGTTAAATGATTGTTTTTACTATGCTAGTAATATTTATAAGTTTATGTAGAAACTTCAGTCTTATAATTGTTGCAAATTTAATTCACTAATATTGTGATGGCCACAAACAGTTCCTAGCTGAAAACTTGGCACACTAATTCCATGCTAATAGTGGCACAAGTTCATTGCCTTGTTTACTATCATAGTTATAGCTAGAAATGGCGAGGTGGCAAAAGGGACTCGTTAGGTAACAAGTCACAATGGGTTGGATCAAAACGTGTAAGTTGTAAATCTGTTTCAAGTTGGGTTGATCCGTCATATTTTTTTCTCCATTTTTTTTGTTCTATGAATAATTAATATCATTGCTATTTGCATTCATCCTTGTAACTTACCGAAGCGAGGATCTCATGCTATCATTGAACGAATATGATTACAATATATATTATTAAAGTGATAATCTGTATTTTTAAACTAAAATGATTTTAAGAGGTGTTCGGGATTGATTGCTTATGTAAACAATTTACCTGCATATCACATTTTTAAAAGTATATAATTTTAAAATTTTGTTTAGGGTCAAATAAGGTGTTCCAGTAAATTTTTGAGATTGCTTGTTACAGACTGACTCTTCTTGATGGATTCAAATAAACTGATTATTTGTTTATTTTATAACCATAAGCATAAGCTGTTCAAATGAAGTCTGTAATATTGTAATTATGATCACATTAATATCTCATTTGAAATTTGAATAACCTTTGAACTGTTCGGCCCTCTATTATTTGTTTTATTTGTCATCCTTGGAATATAATTTTCCTGGTGTTTTTTATGTTTTCTTGCTGAAGCAACCCAGCGAGGGGGACAGACAGCGAGCTGTTGCATAAGTTTCGGAACAATCTGGAGGCTATCGTACAAGGTCTAATCTAACCTCATTTGCGTTTTTGTTTTTGTTGTTTTGTTTTGGATGATTGATCTTACATATTGTTTTATGGTTAGGCTGCAAGACATGATCATGTCGAAATGTTTGTTCTTGAATGACTAGGTGTACATGCACATGTAATCATGTGTTCTGTTTGAGGATGTGTCTCTCATGTACTATAGTACTGTTTCCAAGATATTGAATACTAATGCTTATATTGTGGTGTATATTCATTAGTCTACTGAATAGAGACTCTAATTTGTTTGTTTTAACATATTCATTGTTCTCATCCTCATCGTGTATTTTGTTTCATATGAATATAACACTTTATATGAACGTAGATGATACATCATAAACATGATATTAAGTTCCGTATAGAATGATATGATTTTAGTTATAACATGTCAGAAAGCTGTATACAACTTATGCATTTCTGCATCTTCAACATGAGAATTAGATGTTATTTTTACCAACATTTTGTTTGTTACATTAGTTATTTGTGAAATTAAAAAAGTAAAAGCATGTTTAACAATCAAACTGCCTTTTTCGTCATCCATCCTGTTTATCATGTAACATGCACAGTTGCAACATAAGTATAGGGATGTCGAAAACCTTAACGAGGACGACTATAAACTGACAAATTTACGGATGGTGTTTTGTGATTAATGAGACAATTACCTGAAACAGATATCAAACATGTTTAGCCCCATTGAAACTAAATTCTTTATAATATTTAAAAAATATAACAAAAATAATATGCATAAAATTTTGTTTTGAACATCAACCATGTTATAACTATCGTAGCATTTAGACTTTTTATGGTGAAGTAATCATAGTATCCTACTATTAGGGTTGCCATTGTCAGACTCGTCTAATGTCATACATCATCTTGAAATTTAAAAATAAATATCTTTTCCGTTCAAAAGAATTTAGTTTATTGTTTTTGTATTATTTTTTATAAATACACATTTTGTTTTCAAATATAACTTCATCTAAAATTAATGGGATATAAATTAAAACACTTTTATTTTAAACTACAAAAACATATATCTTTTACTTTTACTCCTAGCAAACTCTATTGGTTTTTTTAAAATTATCTTCTTATCAAATCTTTATTTTTGATAAACAAAATAAGTCATAATTATAATATAAATGTTTACTTTTACTAATCATATAGTGACACTTCAAAACACAACAGTTATAATGTTTTATATGTTTTTTCTATAGAATCTACTATTAGTAAAAACAAACAAAGAATCGTTTTTTGAAATTAAAATAAAATACTATTGAAAAAGGTATTTAAAATAGACATCAATATTTTTTAATCATCTTTTATTTTATTACTGTCTCTTTTTCTTTTTATTTGTTATCATCAATAAAATCATTATTTTCCAAAATTTAAGATGCTTTAACTAATTTTTGAAACGTGTTCTTATTTTGTTAGAAATATTTTATTTTATAAGTGATTTTTTTAATTTATTAGATAACGTTTTTTTAGTTTTCTTTTTATCCAGTTGAATTATAATATTTTTTATTTAGGTAGAACTCTTTAATCAAGTCTATTTAGATATAGATTAGTCATTTTTAATGTGAAATTCAAAGGTTTTTTTAATTTATTTGTGCATTGACTATACTTAGTTGTATTATGATATGAGACTATTTATCTAGTAAATTTTCATGCAATGTTAACTTACACTATCATATATAATGTCTTTTGTCATTTACAATTGTTCGAGATGAAATTGGTCAATATTTTACTTTTTTAATTGTCACATTAGGTTATTTAATTAAATTTCAAACTCATGTTTTCTCATACAAAACTTTGATAAAATTTTGATATCATTGTTTATTACTTATAATTTTTATTCAAATGTAATTTTAATCGTATATTTTATAATTTCATTTTATTATATAAAAAATTATTTTATTTAATAATTTATTAATTCAAACTGTGTAGTAAACGGTAAACGAAAATAATGAGATATTATTAGATTTAAAATACGATTTTACAACTAAGTCTATATTTGTATTTGTATCTTCTACATCTACACTATATAATAAATAAATAAATAAATAATAAATAAGGTGTCTGGTTTCCCGCTCAATTGCTTCTCCCTGATCTTCCCAACCCGAACGTTGAATTGCTGTTCAATTGTATATATTTTATTACTAGGTTGGTATCTCGTGTATTACACGAGTTGAATAAATAAATAATAAATAATTAGTAATAAAAATTTATGAATTATAAAACCATGTTTGAATATAAAATATGATTATAATTGGATATGAAACTCTATTTCAAGTAAATAAATAATATATAGGTTATATATAGATAGATATATAGATAAATAGATAGTCTACAAACTTATTTATTAAATGGATTATAGTTAGTAATAAACAAGAAAAGTTACAGTATAATATTTTAATATAAGATATGTATAAAATTATATATACGTACCTGTTCAAGAGATGAAATAATTATACTATTTTTAACTCTCTTATTTAAATAGTTTTATTTTAATATATTTGTTTTAAGATTTTCTTATAAAAATTATTGTTTATAAAAATCTTGTTTATTAAAAACTAAAGTTTCAAATTATTCTGGTTGTTTTAATAAATCCACTTTTAGAAAATTCCATATTTTTTATAATTATTTTTAAAAAGGACTTATTCAAAATATTTTGTTTCAAAATGTTCATTGTTGTAGAAAATATATGATTTTAATTTTCTTAATAAAATTTATTTTTAAAAACATAGTTTGATTTTAAAAAAAGTGTAGATGAGAGAAAAAAATGTATCAATTGACTAAATTAATTTTTATGAAAGTAAGAAATTGTTTGAATGTTTAAATTACTTTAATACCTTTTTAGAAGGAAAATAAAGTAAGAATGTTTAGAAGAATCACAATGTCAAAAAGGTGATTTAAGAAGATAACAAGTGTCAAAATAAATCTTTTTTTATTAGTATATATATATATATATATAGATTATTATCTAAACAACCATTTTCTCTTACCACCTTTATATACTCCATTGTATTTGTATTTGTATTGGAAAGATGCCACATATATTTGACACCCGGTGTTTTCCAGGTTAACACAATTACCACTATCTAACCTCTCTTTGTTATGTTATGATTAATCAACTTATGATTAACCAAATTTTTTATCATTAAATAAAATGATTGTTAAAATATACCATTTAAACATATAATTACTAACTAGATTTAATAAACATAAAATGTCAACTGGATCTAAATGAGGGACTAATGGTGCCAAGTTGCAAGGATAGTTGCATTCAAATATAGCTCACCCTCGTAACTGACCTCATTCACCTCGCCCTCTCGACTTCACAAGGAAAGTTTCGACCGATAACCAAAACAATCTGTTTAGGTGTGGTTCTCTCCTTCATCGTTCATTGTTGTATTTCTTTGAATGTGTGTGTTCTCTTCGTATCTATATTCTGCAATGTTTGTATATGTGTGTATTTCTTTGAATGTAAGTGTTGCGATGCATATATAAATGTGTGTATTCTTTGCGTGAATGTGTATATGTCACCATAAGTGGTGCCATGAATTAATTAAAGGTGTGTGTATCGATGCTTGTCTTTGGGAGTGGGATTGCAGTGGGTTGTCATTTGTTTTGGTGTATTGCTGCATGTTGTAATCTCTCTTTGAGTACGTGGGTATATATATTGTATAATATGTATGAGATATTATTGGTTATGTGTAATATGATTGGTGCTCATGTATATATTTTATGTATGATACATAGTATGTGTGGTTTGTATTGCATGTGTGTGATCATGGTTGTGTTTTTTGATTCTGCATCATGTGAGTTTTGCACCCTGGTGTGTGGTTTATATTATAAATATTGTAGGGTGTAATGCATGGTATGTGTGTGCAATAAATATATATATATATATATATATAATATATTATATATATATATATATATATATATAATATATGTTATAGGTGTGTCTAACATATACTTATGCATATGTATCGTAGAGAACGTAGAGAATTTATAATAAGTATATGATGTGTGATTTTTATTGTAAAATAAACTCTTATAATTAAAGATATATAAACAATACCTTCATGTATGATCCGGTGTGTGTGTGAATAACTACGTTTATGTTTCCGTGAGATTGTCTATGGTAGTACTTGTTTATGAATGGGGAGTCAACTGATAACCGGCATCGTACCCGAACCGAGAACATGAAACCGAACGGTTGAATTATTGGCACTTAATATTAATTATATATTAAATAAAACTCAGGTTAATCGGAGACCTAAACGTTTGTGCTTTCGTTTATTAGTTGTTGTGCATTCAAGGTGAGTTCTCAGCTCCGCTTTACCTATTTTCTTTGGGGTGAAAAAAACGTGTGCTCTAAACGTATTTTCAATTCTTCAGTATTAGTCAAAACGAGTCATCAAGGATAATGGGCTTAATTAGTGTGTATTTAATAAAGGAATGAATTGGGTTATGGGCTAAATTAGGCTCATGGGCAAGAGCCTAAGTTATTAAGGGCCTATAATTAGCCCTTTAACCCATCTAACCTGCCACCATCTCCCTCATTTGAAACCCTAGCTCCCAAATTCATTGAGAGAGAAACTAGAGAGAGAAAGTGAATAAAACTCAAGATTTGGAGCTTCAAAGGCTAAGGGATTGAAGATCTGGGTGTTGGAGCATCAAACCATAAGAAAGGAGAAAAAAATCCAAATAAGAATCGGCATCTAAACCCTTCTGTAGATCAAACCCGAATTTTAGGGTTTTGGGTTTTGAAAAGTTGCAAAGAATTGCATAAAGGTCACATTTTTACGTATGAAAACATGTAAAAGGCTTAGATATAACCTCATGGATGATAAACTAAAAGATTGGACGTAAAAAGTTGCGATTTTGGTTAAAAACGGGCTGGTTCATAATTTTTATGCGATCTACGAAACTGCCTATGCATCCACTGAAATTGCATATTCAAGCTGCGAAACTGTGGGTTTTCTCCGAAACTATAGTTTCGCAGATAATTTCGCAGCCATGGAATTCCAACGAAATTTGGGCGAAACCGCCATGCGAAACTGGCAGTGAAACTGTCAGCGAAACTGGCAGCGAAACTGTCAGTGAAACTGGCAGCGAAACTACCAGCGAGACTGCTTATCTGGCAGCGAAATTGGCAGCGAATTCAGGCAGAAATTAACCTCTTTAAGTGTTAACTTATCTGCAAGCTGTGTAGTGTGATCCTAGCCTAGTAAGCTTAGTTTAGAGGTTACTCTCGGTATCCAGGTGAGTTCTAGATCCCATTATTTGTAAGTTTTCCATGTTTTGGGGTTATTATGCATACTAAAATACGTTTTTAAATGACCGAGATTTTATGAGGTTTTTACAGAAATATCGATTTTTCTATAAGGAAATGTGTTATATAAATGTTTAAAAATAACATTTTTTTGCACTGACCTGGCAACACAGCCCTAGCCAGGGGTGTTGCCCCTTGGACCCCATTAGGGGCTGCTGCTCCTAGGAACCCGCTGTCAGGGGCTGCAGCCCCCGAACCCTCTGTTGTCCCGCGGAGGGTCGGTTATATTTTATGATGACTAGTACTTGGCTTGTCGTGTACTTATTAAGTTAAGTATTATATAATAAAGTGAAAGATGATATTAATGAAAATTGAAACGTAATGAATGTTAACCCTGGGCCCATTTGATGATGAAAAGTCTTGCAAGCACTATGATAGACTTCACTTACGTGAGTCTGATGTATGATAATTGATCCGTATTCATGAGCGGGCTATGTGCCTTGCAGTGTGGATCAACTGTCGAGGGTTAGCTACCATGATGATGTGTACCGACAGGGATCGACATTCGTTGTCGATCAACATGGAACTCTTGCTTTGTGCAATCTTATTTATGATGAAAATGAAAGATAATGAAAGAATGAAAGATAATGAACATGCTTATTATGATGCAAGAAATGTTATGTATTATGTTGTATGCGTGGTCATTATATGAAGGATAAAGTTATATTTTCTTATTTACCTAAAATTATAACTCACTCAGCAAAGCTGACTTTTATGCATAATAGTTGGTAGGTAAATGATGCTGATGAGGATGGCACAAGGTGGGAAGCTACTTGGATGGTAGTGGATGGTAGTGAATGCATGAATTAATGAATGAAAGATAAGTAAGAAAGTCTTGCAAGCAAAGTGCAGAGGTTCACACCCAATGAAGGGTGTTAGCTCAACCGTGTGCGGTTAGCTACCCCAGAAGAATGCAAACTGGGGTCTAATCTTTGTGATTGACTATATGTATGAGATCCTTGCCGCTTGCCCTAGGTACTGGAGTCAGCTTCGTGCATAATGTTCGAGGTATTTGATAGACCTCAGGTCCAGTAACTAGCTTCGTGCACAATGTTCGGGGTATAGCATATGACATTGATCCGGAATAAAATAGAAAAGATAGTGATAAGTGTACTTGCCCTAGGTACCGGAGTCTGCTTCGTGCATAATGTTCGAGGTCTTTGGTAAACCTCAGGCCCAATAACCAACTTCGTGCACAATGTTTAGGGTACTGTACTTATTATCGGAAGTAACGAACGTACGAAAGATAAGTAAGAAAGATTATGAATGAAAGTGAATGATATTGATGAATGATGAAAGAATGAAAGTTATCAAACGAATGATGAAGATAATAATGATATTATCTATGTGTATGTAATATGCTTGATCGCGTAAGAATGTAAAGAATGGTTTTAAAAGGAAGTAAAGTATATTTGGATGGCACGGGGCGGCTACATGGCTCATTTTGGATGGCATTATTTTTGTATAATGTTTTTGCATTGTAATGCGAACAAACGATGTTTCGTAATAAATGTTGTATTATTTTGCAAAAGCAATTATAATGAAATGAAATGGTTGTTTAAATGTTTCCGCTACAATGTTTTATTAAAGTTAATGTAAATATATGTTTTATGTGATGATTGACCAGCCGTGAGCGTCCTAGAAACGGGGCTTTACAAGTTGGTATCAGAGACAAAGTTAAGTGAAACGGGTAAATTTCGAAAGAAACCTAAACTGAAAATGGGACAAACAGAAGGGATGACAGTCCGAGTAGCTGCATGCTATGAGGTATTTTCTTTAATATTAACCGGCATTATGTGCGCATGTTATGTGATTTGATCCGTGTGCTTTTAGTAGATTTAAATACTGATGTAGTTAAGATAGGAAATGCTTGGGATATAAAGAGTAAAGTAACCGGCTAATCACAACTAGCCATTGTAATTAGAGACTTACTATACTTGACATGAACTGAGCTGTTCCATACTGTGTGGGTGTTTAAATCTTATAATGTGTGTTTAGAGGATGGCCGATGGTAGATCGTCAAAGGCTTCACGTGATGCAGGTCGTGGTGCTGAACCACGGGTCACAAGAGGAAGGCCTAGAGGCGAAGAGGTGGTTCATGAATAACCTGAGACCCCTCGTTCGGAGACTAGGGATGAGAGTGCTAACTTGAGAGCCTCATTGAAAAAGACTGTTGTGGAGGAAGTGCATCAGGTCATGCAGACGATATTACCGTCTGTGGTGACCGAAGTGATAAAAGCTGTGCGAGAAGGAGAAAGAAGGGAGAGGAAGAGGTCCTCGGGAGGACGGGAGCAACCTAATACTGAGACGGTTTTCTTCGAGGATGAGGAGGAGGAAGAAGAGCTTGCGCCGGAGGCGACATGTGGCTGTAACTACGGGGCATTTAAAAAATGCTAGCCCCTACCTTTGATGGTAATGACATTGCTGCTGCTGATCACCGATGGGTGAGAGAAATGGAGGTTGTACTGGATATCAGCGAGTGCTGAGAGGACCAGAAGGTGAAGTTTGCTGCCACTCGTTTGTGGACTCGGCTTTGTGCTGGTGGGATAATATCGTCCAAGCCGAGGGTAGTCGGGCAATAGGAAGGATGAAGTGGGCGGAGCTGAAGAAATTGGTGATTGAGGAGTTCTACTCTTATAGAGAGATGGATAAGGTGGAGAGGGAGTTCTTGCAACTGGAGGCGGGGACCATGACACATCAACAATACACCACAAAGTTCAAAGAGATGGCATGGATGGTGTCGGATCAAGTGACACCTTTTTCATGAAAGATTAAGAGATACATCCAAAGGTTACCGGCGGATATCCGTAGGCACATGATCGCTGCCCGGCCGAGCACGTTTAGGTCGGCGGTTGACTTGGCGGGGAGGTTGTATAACGAACGAACTGTGGTGGTGGCTGAAGTCAGTAAGAAGAGTGATGGTGACTGGAATTGGAATGGGAAGCGGGTTGGATATGGCGGGGCCACTCCATGGAACAAAGGTGCATAGGTGGATGATCGACGTGTGGTAACATCCGGTGCAGGGATGAAGAGATGTGGTAAGTGTGGAAAGGAGCACACCGACGAGTGTAGATAGGGACTGAACGTGTGCTTCAAGTGTGGGAAGCCTGGCCATATGGCTAGAGAATGCAAGGCAAAGAGGTGTTTCAGCTGTGACGGGGAGGGCCACATGAGCAGGGACTGTAAGAAGCCGAGGGTTGAAGGTTCGGGAGTGAAGAAGGCTGGTGGAGAAGGGCAGAGGGCGAGCGCTAGAGCGTTCACAATGACTTAGGAGGAGGCTATGATGGACCCCGATGACGTGTTAGGTACGTTTCTAGTAAACCAAATTCTAGCTTCTGTGTTATTCGATTCTGGTGCTAGTAAAAGTTTTATTGCTGCTACTTTTCGTGCTAAATTGCCTGTTAGTAATAGGAGTATAGATGTGCCCTTTGATGTAGAAACTGCCATAGGTAAGTCTACCAGGATCTCTAAGATGCTAGAAGGTTGTGACGTAGAATTAGAAGGTCACAAGTTTCCTATTAGACCATTCGTGACGACCTTAAGCGGGTTCGATGTAGTCCTAGGAATGGATTGGTTGGCGCACTACGAGGCGAACATTGTGTGTCGTAAGAAGATGATTCAATTGACAGCGCTTGATGGGAGTTCGGTGACGGTTTATGGTGATCGAGTCACGACGATTCCGAAAGTGATTTCGATGGCGGTGGCGGGAAAGTGCATGAGGCGTGGATGTAGTGCCTAGTTGGCCTATGTAAAGGATGTGGATACGCCAGCACCACAACTGTCCGAAGTACTGGTTGTGTGTGATTTTCCGGACGTGTTTCCCGAAGAATTACCAGGAGTGGCACCGGACCGCAAGATCGAGTTACAGATTGACTTGATACCGGGTGCTCAACCTGTTGTTAAGGCATCGTATCGGTTGGCTCCGACTAAGATGAAGGAGTTGATGGAGCAACTATAGGAGTTGCTGGATAAAGGGTTCATTAGACCGAGTATCTCTCATTGGGGTGCTTCGGTCTTATTCGTGAAGAAGAAAGACGATAGTATGAGGATCTGCATAGACTACCGCGAGCTGAATAAGTTGACAGTGAAGAATTAGTACCTCTTACCGAGGATTGATGATCTGTTTGATCAGCTTCAAAGTGCCAGTTGGTTCTCGAGTATAGACCTTCGATCTAGTTACCATCAGTTGAAGGTGAAGGAGTAGGATATTCCTAAAACAGCTTTTCGCACGCGTTATGGACATTACGAGTTTCTTGTTATGTCTTTTGGTAATAAATGTTGTATTATTTTGCAAAAGCAATTATAATGAAATGAAATGGTTGTTTAAATGTTTCCGCTGTAATGTTTTATTAAAGTTAATGTAAATATATATTTTATGTGTGATGATTGACCAGTTGTGAGCGTCTCAGGAACGGGGCTTTACAACTTGGTATCAGAGACAAAGTTTGAGTGAAACGGGTAAAAAGAAACCTAAACTTAAAACTGAAAATGGGACAAAGGGAAGGGGTGACAGTCCAAGTAGCTACGTGCTATCAGGTATTTTCTTTAATATTAACCGTCCTTATGTGCGCATGTTATGTGATTTGATCCGTGTGCTTTTAGTATATTTAGATATTAATGTAGTCAAGATAGGAAATACTTGGAGTACAAAGAGTAAAGTAAGTGATTAATCACAACTAACCACTGTAATTAGACTTACTATACTTGACGTGAACTGGGCTGTTCCCTTAAATGACTGTGTTAGTATTTAAATCTTATAATAAGTAACTAATCACAACT
This sequence comes from Flaveria trinervia, assembly GCA_025506515.1. Lineage (NCBI taxonomy): Eukaryota > Viridiplantae > Streptophyta > Magnoliopsida > Asterales > Asteraceae > Flaveria > Flaveria trinervia. Next base: position 62,135,290 of record CM046456.1, on the reverse strand, counting down.
GACCACTGTAGTTAACGACTTACTATACTTGACATGAACTGAACTGTTTGCATTCTCAAACCAATCAAGGTTCCGACCGCCCTAATCATGAATTGTTTTACTCATAACTCACTCGTTCTTTTACGGTTATCTTCAGATCACACCTCCGTTCCTAACTTCATTCCAAATCACATAAACCCTCTGCAAGATCCTCATTCTCCCCTCGTATAATAATAAAATTACAACCCTTGTAACAATTAAAGAGATAGTTAAGTTAAGTAGTTAACCACATCAATTGACTGCCCATTTTCTTACATTTTACTTTTCTACTTTTTCTTATTCTACTCGTTTTTCCTCTACACTTTTTCTTTAAGCTTTTTTTATATTTTACACAGAGATTGATTAGTTGTGTTGGGATTTGTTTGATCATATATAGAGACAAAAAGATCTCATAAACTGCGATTCCTTTGTTACTTAAAATATGTGTATTTCTTTTCATCTTTTTTATGATTAAAAACTAACAAGTAAAGAAAAGGTTTTTATTTTATGGTGAGAGATGTTATGGAAATTTCGTGAACATCTTTGTACTTATGGCCACTATGACTGTGTCCTCGTAGGTGGCAAACGTTATATATAGATATACATGATAGTAAAACCCGAGACATTGTCTAACGGTATGGGCATACCAAAGACGGAATTCAAATAGTTATTAAACAATCATTTCGATACGTGAATTAGTAGATTACAATATAAACAGGTGGTTTAACTAACTGGATCTTACTTCTTCCATGGCAAGAACCAGATTATCAACTTGGCCCCAGTAACTTCTTTTACAATCTTACCATGTTTAAGAATCTTGAAGGTAGGTACCACCTTTATGCCTAGCTCATTTGCCAATGGCTGCAAACAAATATCAATCATATTACCATCTGATCCAATATAACATCACAAACTAGAGCAGCCCTAGCATATCAAACACGTTAACCCAAACCCGACAGAAGTCTTGCAGGTTGGCAAAAATAGAAGCTGTTTAACCCGCAAATTTTATTTTACAGCTAAGAATATAACAGTATATAATGTAGTTACTTTTCATTCTATTTATCATTTGAGTTTTAGCAGATATTACTAAGTAGCTTAAGTTATGATATATAAGAAAATTTTCCAAATGTACAAAAATAGATGTGTTAAACAGGTCAACCTAAACACAATCCTTTAGATATAAGTATTTGCCCTGAAACTATACCTAGAATAAACCAAGACCTTGAATTTCATTTTAGGTTAGTGTTGCGTCGACTCAAACCCCTATCACAAACCAGTTATATTGGTTCTTTTAGTTGTTTTCAGTCTGGATGAGTTCATGACATTAATTAAATACTAATCATACCTTATTTTTTTGATTGCAGTCAAGCTTTAGAAACACAACATCAAGATTCTTCTCAGCCAATTCTTGGAACTTTGGAGCCATTATCTTGCAAGGACCACACCTGTCAAATTCCAGAGAGATCAGAAACAATGGATAAAGTTGTCGATAAACTCAACGTTCCTGCACAGATCTTGCCAATTAAAAGTCATCAGTAAACAAATACCAAACAATGTTGCTTCGTTGTTAAGTCTTTTTTTGATCTTGTTTACATGTGCAAACTAAAACCACTTGTCATAGTTTAGTAAAGATTTTAAGTGGGTTCGCTTGGACTATGCTATGTATGAATGATCTCTTGTATTTTATAGGTGATCTTGGTCTTTCATTTATAGTTCTTGCATTAACCGGTCTTTTATTTATAGGCGGGTGCAAACTCAATCCTAATTTAAAAGAAGTAAATGCCTGCATATAGGCTTAAGGGTTGGTTACTCCCTCTATTGTCGGTTGGTTTCGAAGTAGACCTCATGTGAGCTTATATTTTAGACATGTGGGCTAAGTAATCAGTATTATGACACTGATGCACCTAACATTGTAACACAAAGAAAATATTCACAAAAACAATCAGGATTTTAACATATTAAACCCCTAATCCAGTGGTACTTGTACCATAGCCACACACATAAATTTGAGAAAACCAAGAATGACCATGTCAAAGCAATTTCAAACCTTTAGCCTGACTTACACGGCATTGAGCATAAAAATATGTTACACAAGTACAGTCACCTAGTAATAAACTTATACTCGTGTATATGTTTTATCATAATTAAACATAATTTTAAAGGAAATACACACGCAAATGATAATCACACACAATATGTGCACACATTTCTTGATAATACATGTTCACGAATCACTAATATCTAGTGTGTGTTTTTACTATCATCGAACGTGATATACAAATAAAATTTGATACATGTTTTTCCCCAAATCACAAATTCTAGGGTTTCGATTTCACAGTACATAATACCCTATTTCACCTCCTCAAATTCAATTCTACTTTGTTTAAGATCCCCCATTGATTCTTCAGCAAACAACACCAACATATACACACAAAATTAATATCAATCAACGAATCAATTGAATTAACCTAATCAACTCACTCACCATTGAGTGTACATATCGAGAACAACAGTCTTATCACCAGCAGCATTAACGATCGGCCAAAACGTATCCTTATCAACTTCCGTCACCTGACCGACGACCACCTCACCGGAGGTCTCCAAGCTCGATCTCACCCTCACCGGCGACCTCAATTTGTTACTCTTTATCCTCTTCGTTAGAGTGAACGACCGTTGACCTACTCCGGCGACGGTTGACTGCTTCGTCGGCGGCGACAGCAGTTGTCCGATTGACGGCGCCGGAGAAAATGGGCGGCAGAGGTGGTGAATTTGTAAGGCCATCGTAGTGATGAAAATAGTGATGTTGGGAGTATGTGAAGACCGAAGGAGAAAGGGTGATGAGATGATGACAGAGGGAAGTTACTGATTTGCCCTTGGTTTTGGTTGATTTTGGGGAATATCTTGGGGTAGTTTTGGAAGGGGATTTATTGTGGATGATATGGTGCTTTGAGACAATGACTGAAGTAAGTGGTGCTTTGAGACAATGACTGAAATGGTGTTTGGTTGTTTGGTTGTGTGGTTGAGAAGATTCTTTCATCAAAACATGGGAATGTTTGGATTCCTTAAACATTAAACGAATAGTTCGAGATAGTTCGGCGTGAAATTCGTTTATATTTGTTCATTTGATAAATGAATGAATACGAACTGTTTATTTAGTTATTAATGAACATGAACAGAGGTTGTGTTCTTTCATCTATGTTCGTGAACGTTCGATAAGATGTTTGTTTGTGTTCGTTCATTTAAAAGTTATGTTTGAGATAATTATGTTTGGTGCTTGATTACATTTGGTGAATAGTTCATGAATAGATTATTTTGTATTTAATAAACGAATGGTAACAAGAAATATCTTTCGGTAAGCGTTCATGAACAAATTATTTTCTTAATGAACAAACACGAATAATACATCGTTCGTGTTCGTTTGGTTTGATAAAACCCTTGGTAAGAGTTTAAGGATTTGGAAGATGAGGGGTGTCTAATGAAAATTTAATAACAAAAAAGAGTTTTTACATGGATAAGAAAATGTAACTATGCTAAAGTCACCCTTCATGTCATCTTATATTAACCGTAAACGATCATTTAAGCATAAAGGAAACGATATTTTGTAAGTTACGTCAATTTTCATGTCCCCCTAAAATTTAAACAACCGTTTGAGTTTGTCGTCAATGGCCATTTGAGTTTATGGTTGACGTATTTATGTTTAGGGGTGGCGTAAGTACAACATGATCCAAAAAAACCTCTGATAATAGTAACCAAGATTTTACTAAGGGTAGTTTGGTTGAATGATAATTGTGTAAACCTTAAACTAAAAGTTAAATGAACAGTGAAAGTTGCAGGTGTTTCAATCTGATTGTTTCACATGGCTTTGTACGTAGAAAAACCATTTCTCACTTCTCTCATTCACCATGGTGTTCGATGTCTCCTATTGGAATAAGAAAGGTTTGTTCCTAAAAAATTGATTTATTTCTGAACTGATTGCCAATCAGTTATATTAAATCCATAATTGAATATGTTTTGGTTGTTTGTTTGATCAGGTATTTGGTGCTAATTTTAGGGTGAAATTACGACCTACCAACCTTCAAATCACTCGAGTGATCAGTTTATTTCTTATTTTTTAGTTGCTTCTTTTTAGCTTTTCACTTTAACTAATTAATAATGAATGTACTGATTTTATTGTTAAACGGTCACTCATTGCTTGTGCGTTGTTATTGGTCTGTTATATGCTTTTTTATGATTAATAACATGGTAGTTTTAGGCATGCAGTACTTGTCGTATGTTTTTTAAATTAATATATAGAATAAACACATAACTAATTCTCAACATGGATAGGAGACTTGATTTCATATTTGAATTGCATGCCAAAACTCCCCTAACCCAAGTATTTGTTTCTATTGACAACAATAAAATAATTTATTAGTTAAAGAACAAGTTTAATGGGTAAAATGGGTCAATTGATAGGTTAAATTCCATATGAGGAAGATTCATTGTGTAAACATGGGTATTCCTTTGCTTCCTATAAACTTTGAAGGTGTAAGCAGGAGAGATGTTGAGATTGAGAAGGATTTGGTGGTATATTCACTGGTACAAAACTGGTTTTTTAGGGCGGCCATAATTTATTTGTTAGGACGGTTCAATTGTAATTCGCCTCAAAAGTGGATCTAAATTTATAAGGCGGTTCGAAATAATTTCTTAGGGCGATTTTTTTTATTTTTTGGGAGGTTGTGTTTTCAAACCGCCCTATAAAATCCATATTATCTTTTGGGGTGGTTTTTATTCAATTTTTAAGACGGGTTTTCCCCCAAACCACCCTAATAAAATTTTCTCAGCGAGTACTTTAATCAAAATAATATAATAACGTTAACATTTCAAACTATCGTTTCCAACCTCAATCTCTCTCTCTCTCTCTTTCTCTCTCTCTTTACATCTCATATTAATTTCAAACTTCCAGCTTCAATCAATTACTCAATAAGTTTGTATTAATCATCATCTTTATTATTCTCAAATGAGAACTATATTAACGTACGTTAGTGTATTTTAATTTCTTTTTAAATTTTGATTATTGTAGATTGTGTTTATTAATGATACAATTTATATTGATGTTTTGTTTTAGTGATTCAAGTCTTTATAATCATCACCATCATATATTTGATCAAGACCGTACTAAGTTTTAACAAGAGTTTCTTCAAGAGGTTCTTCAAGATTTTATAAGGTTAGTAAGTTTTAGTCTTTGGGTTATATATATATATACACACACACACACATATATATATATATAATATATATATATATATTATATATATATATATTCATATATATATATATATACATATATATATAAATACATATATATAACATATATACATATATATGTACATATATATATATATACATATATATATACATATATATATATATATACATATACATATACCTATATATGTATATATATACATATATATATATATATATATACATATACATATATACACACACATATACATACATATATACATATACATATATACATACATATATACATACATATATACATACATATATACATAAATATATACATACATATATATATATGTACATATATATATACATTATGTATACATATATACATATATGTATACATATATACATATATGTATACATATAACATATATGTATACATATATACATATGTATACATATATACATATATGTATACATATATACATATATGTATACATATATACATATATGTATACATATATACATATATGTATACATATATACATATATGTATACATATATACATATATGTACATATATACATATATGTATACATATATACATATAGTATACATATATACATATATGTATACATATATACATATATGTATACATATATACATATATGTATACATATATAATATATATACATATATTTATACATCTATACATATATGTATACATATATATACATATACATATATATATATACATATATACATATACATATATACATATATATATATATAATACATATATACATATACATATGTATACATATATACTATATATACATATACATATATAATATACATATACATATCATATATACATATACATATATATATGTATAATATATACATATACATATACATATATAACATATACATATACATACATATATATACATATATACATTATATATATGTATATATACATATATATATATACATATATATATAGGGTCAGGTTTTTTGAGGACTTGATTTATTTTCAGAACCAGCAGAACTAATAACAACCATTACTTAACTTGATCAATGCTTGTGATTAAAAGAGTAAAAAAATATAAATATTCATTCAATTTAATGAGTCAAAATTAGTAAAAGGGTATAGATGTAAACAAATATTTTGTTGGAGCATATATAGTCATATATAGTGTGTCCGTCGCTTGTCGAATAGTCTAGGCTTAATGTTATACACCTGATATGTTGTAAACACATGAAACTGGGTCATTCGCAGGAGCATATGCGAATGAGACTCAGTCGTACGATTGAGCCATGCTAATGGACCAGCCGTGCGACTAAGAGATGCGATTGGGACATTCGTAAGACTGAACCATAAGTATGGTCCAGTCGTATGATTGAACCATACGCATGGTCCAGTCGTACGATTGAACCATACGCATGGTCCAATCGCACGAATAGGCCCAGTCGCATCTAATATGGGCCGAGGCCTATATATACCAGTTTCAATGTGTAGAGACACAGAGGATGGAGAGGAAGTCTGCCCGGAGCCTAGGGCTGCCGGATGAGAGGGGAGATCATGCTCGATCTTCCCCTTGCCAAGAGTCTTGATTCTTATGTTGTAACGAGCTTGTAATCGTTAGGTTTTGTCAATGAAACCATTCAATTATAGTTCGTATTATTGTTTGCAACGTCCAAGGGGGAATTTGTTGGAGCATATATAGTCATATATAGTGTGTCCGTCGCTTGTCGAATAGTCTAGGCTTAATGTTATACACCTTATATGTTGTAAACACATGAAACTGGGTCATTCCCCCTTGGACGTTGCTTGCGAATAGTAGATAACACCTCTTACAATCTTCAGTCAATCTTTGCCTGGTTGCCAATAGAATCAAACGAAAACCATATTAGCCAACGTTGCCGATCCGTCAGGTTACTACCACATCCCTGAAAATAAATTTAGGCACAATAGCTTTCGTTTACTTTGCAGAACACCATCACAGCAGCAAGATTCCCCATATGACTGATTTTTCCAGATAATGATACGAACAGTTTTCCATTGCTCCAATCTTCACACAGGCTAACTTGATTAACATCACCACCTTCCCCCTCACATTCTGCATATCCCAATATATAGACATTGTGCTCTCCTTGCGTCTTGACACGGTGTATTGGGCAAAAGTTTGAAGGTTCCAATCCACAGCTGACAATATCAACCAAATCAGCATGCACGAAGATTCATCATCGGAAACCGGTTCACATCATCACTTTCTGATTGCGTCTTCACTTTCTATATACAAGGATTCCCCCTAAGAAGCAGAATCCTTTCTGTGCGGATAAATATAACTTGATTGGCCCATAAGTAGTCAGATGCTCCTGACTACCCCACAAAATCAGCACCAACTGCTGACATCTTCTCTTCTCTCTTTTGTGTTCCAATTACATTCACCTATTCTGGAAATCCGACGAATAATGGGGTACACATCGAACTTATTTGACAAACGAACCTCTGGGTGAATATGCTTTGCTCATGTTCAAATCCGTGCAAGAAGCTGTTTCAGACTCTTTTTTTTTTTGGTCTGGAACAAATGCGGATGAGTCAATGCGGATGGCTCATTCGTGCGATTGAACATACGACTAGTCCAGTCGCACGACTAAACATACGACTGGTCCAGTCGTATGAATGGCTCATTAGCATGGTCCAGTCGTACGAATGGTCCATTCGCATGGCCCAGTCGCATGAACGGGTCTGCACGCAGATTTTTAGATCTGCAGCCGCCAGGGCTGCCCAAAACCCTAATCTGACGAATTCAACATGAACCGAAACAAAGTAGACATCATCAGATTCGAAAGGGTGACAGGAACGTGGTTTCGAATTCGATTTCAACATAGAAGCAACACACGTAACAAGATCTGTGCAAAACACGAAGTGGGTTTAACGTCAAGATCTGAAATTCAATCCAGAAATCAAGAGCTTGGGTTGCTAGAATGATTGTTAGATCATTCCAGCAGTAACCGGCTCTGATACCAATTGTAAAGTCGGTTTTTCTCCGGATCGATAAACATCCGAGCATGTTCTTGACGGAAGGATAAACATCAAACCAAAAGTCAAACAATAATACGAACTATAATTGAATGGTTTCATTGACAAAACCTAACGATTACAAGCTCGTTACAACATAAGAATCAAGACTCTTGGCAAGGGGAAAATCGAGCATGATCTCCCCTCTCATCCGGCAGCCCTAGGCTCCGGGCAGACTTCCTCTCCATCCTCTATGTCTCTACACATTAAAACTTGTATATATAGGCCTCAGCCCATATTAGATGCGACTGGGCCCATTCGTACGATTGGACCATGCGTATGGTTCAATCGTACGACTGGACCATGCGTATGGTTCAATCATACGACTGGACCATACTTATGGTTCAGTCTTACGAATGTCCCAATCGCATCTCTCAGTCGCACGACTGGTCCATTAGCATGGCTCAGTCGTACGATTGAGTCTCATTCGCATATGCTCCTGCGAATGACCCAGTTTCATGTGTTTATAACATATCAGGTGTATAACATTAAGCCTAGACTATTCGACAAGCGACGGACACACTATATATGCTCCAACATATTTCTCTCTCCAATTAATTGCTATTTGTTTAATTCTTTCTAATCTTAATCAATTTTAACAACCACTCAATATCTCACCATTTTTTTCTAAAATCATTCATCTACCAAATTAAAGAAAAACCAAGTAATTTACATATATGTAAATATAGTTTACAAGATGTATGTTAAAAGTTTACAGATTACTTATACATAAGGTAGTACATTTGCATTTTACACCACGAGTTACAGATCAACTTGGTGTATGCAACATATAAACAACACATAATGGAAGATTTAAGGCAACAAATAACATGTTACGTATATATTAGTTTTATGAATATTGTATGAACTCAAGCAATTAACGTATATAGTATATTAAATTACATATATGTAATCAAACTTACACACTAAAAACAATAACCAAAATTTCATGATATAACTATGATTTACATATACATAATCAAAAAAATTAAGCTTAACGTTTACGTACACATGAACAAGTGTTGGATCAAGAAGAAGGCTGGTGCAACCAAACCAAATCACTTAGACTATTTTGGTACAACTAATAAAGGACTTTCGAAGCTAAGTGTGGAACTTCTGAAGAAAAAAGTTCTTTCAAAAAACAAAGTGTAAAGGTCAACTTCTGAATATAAACTCCAACTTCCAAAGACAAAGTATTCACTTCCGAAGATCAAGACTTAGAAGAAAAGATAGGAATACAACTTCCGAAGTATGAAGAAAAGAAGAAGTCCTCAAGCCTCGGAAGAAGTAGCCTCTTCCGAAGTATAAGTGGCTTCGGAAGAACTTCTTCTTCCGAAGCCAACTAACCTTCGGAAGACACGACTACGAACCAATGGACATAAGTATGGTCTCTCTGATGCTCCGCTGCAGACCTCTGAGATACTGTATGGCATTTTCTCAAAAGTGATGTAGTTGACCATACTTTATTCCACTATTCACCTTTATCAGTTAGTACAGTTGCCAACTTTAGTTGGTGACAAAAGGTAAGTTATGGACATGTCATGACTACCATATCTTAGATAATACTTTATCTAAGATACCTTAACTTTAGCATTGTAGTATATGCTTTAGTCGTAGGTTTCCAGCTGGTATCAAAGTATATCTGACTGTAGGTAGTAGTATATATAGCTCTCATTGTAACTCATGTAATATGTTTGTAAGAGTCTTGTAATACTTTGAGTTGAGAAGTAATATATACAAGTATCTTGAAAATTATTTCTTTATGTTCTTTGATACTTATTATATTATTATCCATTCTTAGAAGAGACTCTGCTTCATCTGATCTGAGTGTAGTATAAGTGAGTTTGAGAGAAATCCAAGTGTTAAGTGACAAAAACCGATCCTTCATTTAGTATCAGAGCTTCTTAGGCTCTTGATTGTGAGATCTTACCATCCTAATTAACTTGTTTTTCACTCCTCCTTAAACCACACTCAAAATGGCCCTCAACAAGTCTGAAGTAGAAATAGGAACGATGACTAAAGCACCCATCATCACCCCTGAAAACTTAAGGTCATGGAGCAGACGCATGGAAGGTGTGACATCCGTCATCTTAAGGTCCGTCGAACGAAATAATTAACCATAGAATTATATTAATTATTCTTCCTCTTCTTTATGAACTCCTGCTTTAAGGAACCATATTTGCTTTATTACCCATGTGCCTATACTTCCTCCATGAACGTGTGCTAAGCATAAACCTTTTATAAATTTCATCACCATTATCGCCAAATATATCATTTTTAATTAAAACCATTTTCACTAATAAAACCATTTTAAGCCATCAATTACCATAAAACACGCTTTTAACATTAATATCACAAACATTTTAAAGTCGTTTTCAACCGAAGCAAACTTTGGAAACTTGGGGGCTAAGTGCAGGAACTAAAATTGATATTTTTCAAACCTGGTATGGGTATAAAAACCCCATTCCCAACCATTTCTTCATTCTCTCCATTTCTTCTTCTTCATCATCTTCTTCTCCACTTCACATCTTCATCTTAGCACCAAAAACGCCCCGTTTGGTCACGTTTTCTTCATCTAGACTTCGTCTACAACTTAGTCTACTCCATCCTTGTAGGTAGATGACCTTGGTTGTCCATTTCTTGCTCGTTTTACTGCTGTCCATTTCTAGGGTTTCGGGTGTTCGGGTCAACTCGAACACAAGAGGTCGTGTGGGTGCGTGTGGTGTCTTTCTGCGTGTGCTTCTTGTTTGTGTGAGTTTGTTGAGTGATTCTGGAAGTTTTTGATGTGTAAAACCTGTGCTTGGGGCAGCCGAAGGCTGCTCTGCACTTCTGCAGTCACGAACCTACAGATCAGGCGACTGGGTCTGCCATGCGACTGAGCCGTGCGACTGGGTGAGTCATGCGACTGAGTCATGCGACTGTGTCTTTCGGGTGACTGAATCATGCGACTAGGGATGTCATGCGATTGAGTCAATGCGGATGAGTGTGTGAGCGATTGAGTCAATGAGGATGAATGAATGCATGCGACTATGCGTGTATCGCACGACTGAAGGCCAATCGTACGAATGAAGGTTCAGTCGTACGGATGAAGCTGATTTGTACGAATGAAGGTTGATTCGTGCGTATGGAGGTTAAGTCGTGCGATTGGGTGTTGTGTGGTACGACTGAATGCCAGTCGTACGAATGAAGGTTCAATCGTGCCAATAAAGCTGATTCGTACGATTGAAGGTTGATTCGTACGAATGGAGTGTTGAGTCGAGCGTCTGGTCCTGTTGTGTGACTGATGATGTTGAGTGTGAATTTCCTTCTTGAACGTCTGATGATGATAAGGTAACATCAGTAAAAGTGTCATTGCTTGACCACAAAGATTAAAGTCAATGCTATCAACATGCACATACTATTTCAATTAAAATCAACTTAACATTTAACAATTATCGACAACCCATTTGGAACTAAAAATACTTAACAAGTGCTATCTTTCATAACAATGAGATCTTTATACGGATGTCATAAGCAATGACGACTACTCTTAGTACTTGGATCTACATAAGATTGGATACTTGTGTCCGCTTGTGTGTGTGCTACCCACGACCGAACCGATACAACCCGAACCGACCAAACATTATTATACGCTTTATACACGTCATTAATGCTTAACATTAACTGTCAATAGGTGTTTGACTGTTCATTGCATACAACCGTTGGGAACTTGATCCATTATATTTACTACTTAACATGTGAGTTTCATGTCCCCTTTTTATGCTTATACTACTTTACAAACATTTACAAACATGGGGGAAAAGTATGCTCGCCCGTTTTCTATGCTGTACAACATACATACAATTTACATACTTGGAATCAACGTGCTACTGTTTTGTGGGTACTTATCTGATACATGCTTGAGTCTGCTTTGTGGTTCTTTCTTACAAACATTTAATTCCAGTGTGGGAACTGACGGATAGGTATTGGTAGTACTACTTGGGTTGACACCCCCACCCTCGTGTTGGTATACTAGTTAGTACCAACAAAAGCCAGGAACGGGCCTTGGGTGAATATATTCCGACAAGATTCTTTGTGTACGTTGTTAGGTTTGGTTGTAAAGCTCTTGTCATGCGATTTTCCTTACTTATAACTGTATGCACGGTATTCTGCAACAACTTTATACAGCATCAATACTTATTTACTTTTAAACCTACGAACTCACCAACAATTTTATTGACCATTTTGAGCATATCTTTTCAGGTGATCATGCTAGCTGAGGTTCTAGGTGTGCTGCCTTAGTGGAGACCCTAGGATGCATTTTGAGACTACATAATATTTGATAACATACATTTGGAAACAATTGTTGTAGTCTGCTTGTAACAATGATATTCTTTTGAAACTTGTTCCCGGGTTATGGGAATTGCAAACAATGTTATTATCTATGTTTATCTTATATCATGTTTATGTTTATGGCTATGTTGTCGTGATTAGTGACTAAACATGACACAAGTCCCCTTGTTGTCGGGTGTCGTCATGACACGCTTGTCATCATTATTATATTGCACCTCTATCGCTTATGATGTGTTATCATGATCCCGTCTCGTTACATCCCTGTGTTTCCGCTCTTAGCGGGGGTGTGACAGACTGGTATCAGAGCCATTGGTTATAGAGAATTAGGCAATACACTTGACCTAGACTATAACCTAGGAACCTTCATGTAGCTTTGCATGCCAGGGTTGTGTGCATTTTATATCTCATATGTGTTCCTCATTACTTGTTTGGTTATCTATCTGTTTTGTGATCATTTCACCCTGTGAGGGAGCCGTTGTGCTCGCTCTTTACGTGATGCTTCTATTGGATCTTCCGTTTCCCTCTGCGCACCGAGTTGTTTTATCAAATCCGGGTATTGAACCCGAAGAGATCTTCATAGATCATGCTATTGCGTTTGACCTTAGACACTGGATTTTACCCCGAGGAGGTTATGTCTGAAACCTCGAAAGAGGAGAAGTTAGACAGCCTTCGCTAGAGTAAACATGATTATATGCATGGTTGCAAATATTATGATGGATTATTGTTGGGACATTACCTATACACGGTGTGAGAATTACATGACTTGCATGCGATGTGTGATAACAATGAGTGTAATATTAACTTGGAAAGTCAGACCTTAATGTGACATGGATAATGTGCCCTGCAATGGTTAAAACTTATGCGTTTACTATTCCTATGATCAGAACATGCCGCCTCGAAGAGTTACCCGCAGCAATAGTGGCGGAAGTGAAGCCCCGAGGGGCAGAGGCAGAGGCAGAGGTAGAGCACCGAGAACAAGTGATGGTCCTACCAATGTCACTCTGGGAATAGGAAACGCTGACATGGCAGCCTTAATCGCTCAACAGCTGGCCGCACTGATTCCGACTATCGTGGCCCAAGTGAGCGATGCTCTCCAGAATTCTCACCCCCACGGGGATGGTGGCAATGATAATGAGGATAACGGGAACCCGAATGGGAACAAAAGCAATCAGGAGACCGGGAATGGTGGTACAACCGGTAATGAAACTGGAATTGTTAATGAGACTGGGGTTGTAAATGCTAGACGGGGATGTTCATACAAGGAATTTGTGGCTTGTAAACCAAGAGAGTTTGATGGCAAAGGTAGAGCCATAGCCCTGACCAGATGGCTTGAAAAGATGGAGGCCGTGATCGACATCAGTGAATGCCTCGACAGTCAAAGGATTAAGTATGCCACGTGCTCACTACAGGGCAAGACACTAACGTGGTGGAACACTCAAATTCAGGCTAGGGGAAGAGAATCGGCAATGCAAATGTCGTGGGATGAGTTCAAAGCCCTAATCACCAAGGAGTACTGTCGTCTCAACGAGATGCAAAAACTTGAGCATGAGTTCTGGAATCACGCTATGGTGGGGGCTGGGCACGCAGCTTACACCGATCGTTTTCACGAGCTAGCAAGGTTGGTTCCGCATCTGGTCACCCCGGAATCAAAAAGGATAGAGAGGTATATTTGGGGACTTGTGCCTCAAATCCAGGCACTGGTAACCGCAGCTGCTCCTCCTACTATTCAGAGCGCAATTCTGAAGGTTGGCGCTCTAACTGATGAGATGGTGAGAACAGGGGTATTGGGCAGGGGAGCTGAGAAAAGGAAAGATGTTGGGGAAACGATCCGGTCGAGTGCCGGGAAATTCGAGAAAAAGGCCAAGACAACCAGAAATTTTGTGGCCGTGACCCAGGGCAGGCGAGAGTATGTGGGTCCGCACCCCAGATGCGATAGGTGCAACTTTCATCATCCCCCAGCTATGCCGTGTCGGGTGTGCGCGAACTGTAGACGCCCGGGGCATTTAGCAAGAGACTGCAGAACAGCGCCGAATATGGTCGCACCAGTCAACGCGGTTAACCCCGCTGGGAATGCCAGGGGCTGTTACGAGTGTGGAAGCCCTGATCACTATCAGAACATGTGCCCCAAATTAAATCGGGCACCGGGCCAACAAGGGAACAACCAGCATCAGACGATGGCTATAGTTGGAAATCAAGGCCCGACGAACCAAGGGAATACGGCTCGGGGACGCGCTTTTGTCATTGGAGCCAATGATGCCCGTCAGGACCCAAATGTTGTCACGGGTACGCACTTACTCAATAATCACGTTGCATCTGTACTATTTGACACTGGAGCAGACAATAGCTTTATATCTTCTGAGTTTGTGCAATTACTTGATTTGAGTCCTAGTAGGCTAGAAACTAGCTACTCTGTAGAAATGGCCAATGGTAGGGTTGTTCAGGCCGATGAGATTATTAGAAATGCTTGATAATATTGGAGAACCACGCCTTCGATATAGACTTGATACCCTTTGAGTTAGGAAGTTTCGACGTGATTGTGGGAATGGATTGGTTGTCGAAACACGGGGCTGAGATTGTCTGTCGGGACAGGTAGTGTGAATCCCTATGTCAGACGGAGGAGTACTCAGAATTCAAGGAGAAAGACCGGGGAGAAACTTAAAGCTTATTTCCTGCATGAAAGCATGTCGGAGTTTACGAAAACAGTGCTACGCCTTTCTGGCTCATGTGGTGGAAAAGAAAGAAGAGGAGCAGAAATTGGTAGATATCCCTATAGTGCGGGATTACCCAGATGTATTTCCTGATGACTTGTCTGGTTTGCCTCCTCCACAACAGGTGGAATTTCGTATTGAGTTGGTTCCTGGAGCCACACCGTAGCAAAGACACCGTATCGGTTGGCACCATCTAAAATGCAAGAGTTATCTAGCCATTACAGGAACTACTGGAGAAGGGTTTTATTCGGCCGAGTCACTCACCTTGGGGAGCACCGGTGTTATTCGTCAAGAAGAAGGATGGTTCGTTCCGTATGTGCATCGACTACCATGAGTTGAACAAATTAACTGTGAAGAATCGGTATCCTCTCCCCAGGATCGATGACCTGTTTGATCAGTTACAAGGAGCTTCGTATTTTTCCAAGATCGACCTTCGATCTGGATATCATCAACTAAGGGTTTTCGAGGAGGACATATCGAAAACAATGTTTAGAACTCGTTATGGGCACTACGAGTTCTTGGTCATGCCCTTCGAATTGACCAACGCACCAGCTGTGTTCATGGACCTGATGAATCGGTGTGCAAACCTTACTTGGATAAGTTTGTGATCGTATTCATAGACGACATACTTATCTACTCTCGATAGAAAGAGGATCATGAAGAACACCTTCGGACAATACTGGAACTGTTAAGGGAAGAGAAACTTTTCGCCAAGTTCTCGAAGTGTGAATTCTGGCTGCGAGAGGTGAAGTTTTTGGGTCATGTGGTTAACAAGGACGAGATTCATGTAGATCCCGACAAGATCGAAGCGGTGAAGAAATGGGATGCGCCCCAGACACCTTCAGAGATTCGGAAATTCTTAGGATTGGCCGGATACTATCGTCGTTTTATTGCGAACTTTTCAAAGATCGCTCAACCGTTGACATTGTTGACTCAGAAAGATAAGAAGTTTGCTTGGTGACAGGCACAAGAACAAGCATTCCAACACTGAAAGATAAGCTGTGTAATGCACCGATATTGTCCCTCCCAGATGGAACTAATGATTTTGTGGTATACTGTGATGCTTCACATCAAGGGTTGGGATGTGTACTAATGCAGAAAGATAAGGTGATTGCCTACGCTTCGCGAACTTAAGGTGCACGAGAAGAACTACACAACTCATGATCTTGAGTTGGGCGCTGTAGTATTCGCACTCAAAATATGGAGGCATTACCCATATGGAACCAAATGCATCATCTACACAGATCATAAAAGCCTTCAACATATTCTGGATCAGAAGGAACTCAATATGTGACAGCGACGCTAGGTAGAGCTTCTTAGTGACTACGATTGTGAAATCCGGTATCATCCGGGGAAAGCTAACGTGGTGGCTGATGCTTTAAGCCGCAAAGAACGCGTGAGACCACTACGTGCTCGAGCTTTGGGATTGACCATTCAAACGAATTTGAAAGCCCAGATCCAAATTGCACAAGGTGAGGCGTTGAAAGAAGAAAACCTTGCGGGAGAAGAATTCCGAGGAATGGATAAACAACTGATGTGCAAGAACGATGGTGTACAGTACTTTGTGGACAGTATATGGGTACCCAAGTGGGGAGATGTACGTACCTTGGTCATGGATGAAGCACACAAGATGCGATATTCTATTCATCCTGGCGCAGACAAGATGTACCACGATCTCAAAGATCTGTACTGGTGGCCAGGCATGAAGAAAGACATTGCCACGTACGTCAGCAGATGCTTGACATGCTCGAAAGTTAAAGCTGAACATCAGAAACCATCAGGACTGTTACAACAACATGAGATTCCCGAATGGAAATGGGAGAACATAGCCATGGATTTCATAACCAAACTCCCTCGAGCAAGCAACGGGCATGACTCGATATGGGTCGTAGTGGATCGAATGACAAAATCAGCAGATTTCTTGCCAAATCGAGAAGACTACAAAATGGACAAGTTGGCGAGATTGTACATAAAAGAGGTCGTGACAAGACACGGAGTGCCGGTGTCAATCATATCCGACCGTGATGGCCGATTCACTTCACGATTTTGGCAGACACTACAGAGAGCGATGGGCACTCGATTGGACATGAGTACCGCCTATCACCCTCAGAAAGATGGCCAAAGTGATTGAACCATACAAACGCTAGAAGACATGCTGAGAGCATGTGTAATCGACTTTGGTGGTAGTTGGGACACTCATTTGACATTGATTGAGTTCTCTTACAATAACAGCTACCATACCAGCATTGGGTGTGCTCCGTTCGAAGCGTTGTACGGAAGGAAGTGTAGATCACCCATTTGTTGGGCTGAGATTGGTGAAAGTCAGTTAACAGGCCCAGAGATCATTCAGGAAACAACCGACAAGATCTTCCAAATCAAAGATAGACTGAAAGCCGCTAGAGACCGCCAAAAGAGCTATGCCGACAATCGTCGAAAGCCTCTAGAATTCAACGTTGGGGACCAAGTGTTACTAAAAGCCTCTAGAACACTTCACGTACCAATTGAGGATATCAAAATCGATGAAAAACTTCATTTTATTAAGGAACCCATTGAGATCATGGATCGTAAGGTCAAACAATTGAAGCGCAGTAGAATACTAATTGTTCGCGTAAGGTGGAATTCAAAGCGAGGGCCAGAGTTCACATGGGAACATGAAGATCAAATGAAACTCAAATACCCACACCTATTCGTGGATGACACTCTTGGACCTAACTCCAGCTGAACTTCGGGACGAAATTCTCTCAACTGGGGGATACTGTGACATCCGTCACCTTAAGATCCGTCGAACGTCATAATTAACCATAGAATTATTTTAATTATTCTTCCTCTTCTTCATGAACTCCTGCTTTAAGGAATCATGTTTGCTTTATTACCCCGTTGCCTGTTTCCTCCGTGAACGTGTGCTAAGCATAAACCTTTTAAAAATTTAATCACCATTATCACCAAATATATCATTTTTAATTATAACCATTGTCACTAATAAAACCATTTTAAGCCATCAATTACCATAAAACACGCTTTTAACATTAATATCACGAACATTTTAAAGTCGTTTTCAACCGAAGCAAACTTTGGAAACTCGGGGGCTAAGTGCAGGAACTAAAATTGACATTTTGAAAACCTGGGATGGGTATAAAAACCCCATTCCCAGCCATTTCTTCAACCTCTCCATTTCTTCTTCATCATCTTCTTCTCCACTTCACATCTTCATCTTAGCACCAAAAACGCCCCGTTTGGTCACGTTTTCTTCGTCTAGGCTTCGTCTACAACTTTTTCTACTCCATCCTTGCAGGTAGACGACCTTGGTTGTCCATTTCTTGCTCGTTTTACTGCTGTCCATTTCTAGGGTTTCGGGTGTTCGGGTCAACTCGAACACAAGAGGTCGTGTATGTGCGTGTGGTGTCTTTCTGCATGTGCTTCTTGTTTGTGTGAGTTTGTTGAGTGATTCTGGAAGTTTTTGATGTGTAAAACCCGTGCTTGGGGCAGCCGAAGGCTGCTCTGCACTTCTGTAGTCGCGAACTTGCAGTTTAGGCGACTGGGTCTGCCATGCGACTGAGTCGTGCGACTGGGTGAGTCGTGCGACTGAGTCATGCGACTGTGTCTTTCGGGTGACTGAATCGTGCGACTAGGGATGTCATGCGATTGAGTCAATGCGGATGAGTGTGTGTGCGATTGAGTCAATGCGGATGAATGAATGCATGCGACTGTGCGTGGATTGCACGACTGAAGGCCAATCGTAGAATGAAGGTTCAGTCGTACGGATGAAGCTTATTCGTACGAATGAAGGTTGATTCCTGCGTATGGAGGTTAAGTCGCGCGATTGGGTGTTGTGTGGTACGACTGAATGCCAGTCGTACGAATGAAGGTTCAATCGTGCCAATGAAGCTGATTCGTACGATTGAAGGTTGATTCGTACGAATGGAGTGTTGAGTCGAGCGTCTGGTCCTGTTGTGTGACTGATGATGTTGAGTGTGAATTTCCTTCTTGAACATCTGATGATGATAAGGTAACATCAGTAAAAGTGTCATTGCTTGACCACAAAGATTAAAGTCAACGCTATCAACATGCACATACTATTTCAATTGAAATCAACTTAACATTTTACAATTATCGACAACCCATTGGAACTACAAATACTTAACAAGTGCTATCTTTCATAACAATGAGATCTTTATATGGATGTCATAAGCAATGACGACTACTCTTAGTACTTGGATCTACATAAGATCTGATACTTGTGTCCGCTTGTGTGTGTGCTACCCACGACCGAACCGATACAACCTGAACCGACCAAACATTATTATACGCTTTATACATGTCATTAATGCTTAACATTAACTTTCAATAGGTGTTTGACTGTTCATTGCATACAACCGTTGGGAACTTGATCCATTATACTTACCACTTAACATGTGAGTTTCATGGCCCCTTTTTATGCTTATACTACTTTACAAATATTTACAAACATGGGGGAAAAGTATGCTCGCCCGTTTTCTATGCTATACAACATACATACAATTTACATACTTGGAATCAACGTGCTACTGTTTTGTGGGTACTTATCTGATACATGCTTGAGTCTGCTTTATGGTTCTTTCTTACAACCATTTAATTCCAGTGTGGGAACCGACGGATAGGTATTGGTAGTACTACTTGGGTTGACACCCCCACCCTCGTGTTGGTATACTAGTTAGTACCAACAAAAGCCAGGAACGGACCTTGGGTGAATATATTCCGGCAAGATTCTTTGTGTACGTCGTTAGGTTTGGTTGTAAAGCTCTTTTCATGTGATTTTGCTTACTTATAACTGTATGCACGGTATTCTGCAACAACTTTATATAGCATCAAATACTTATTTACTTTTAAACCTGCGAACTCACCAACAATTTTGTTAACCATTTTGAGCATATCTTTTCAGGTGATCATGCTAGCTAAGGTTCTAGGTATGCTGCCTTAGTGGAGACCCTAGGATGCATTTTGAGACTACACAATATTTGATAACATACATTTTGGAAACAATTGTTGTAGTCTGCTTGTAACTATGATATTCTTTGAAACTTGTTCTCGGGTTGTGGGAATTGCATACAATGTTATTATCTATGTTGATCTTATATCATGTTTATGTTTATGGCTATGTTGTCGTGATTACTGACTAAACACGACACAAATCCCCTTGTTGTCGGGTGTCGTCATGACACGC
Organism: Flaveria trinervia; assembly: GCA_025506515.1. Classification (NCBI taxonomy): domain Eukaryota; kingdom Viridiplantae; phylum Streptophyta; class Magnoliopsida; order Asterales; family Asteraceae; genus Flaveria; species Flaveria trinervia. The sequence continues at coordinate 62,114,713 of CM046456.1, read as the reverse complement.
TTGTCATCATTATTATATTGCACCTCTATGCTTACCATGTGTTATGACGATCCCGTCTTGTTACATCCCCGTGTTTCCACTTTTAGCGGGGGTGTGACAGAAGGCTTCATCAGGTATCAAGACACAAGATGTGGCAATCTATTATCAATGGTCCGTATAAACCTAAGGTGGCAGCACCCAGTGTAAATGGTTTCATGATAGAGAAAGTCGTGAGACTATTCTGATGAGGACCGGAAGAAGCTGGACATTGACATCAATGCAATGACTATTCCCATGACTGCAATACCCAACTCCATCATGGTGGGGTTTGAGCATTGCAAGTTAGGTAAAGAATTGTTTGATGCACTTGCTAATATGTACTCTAGCTCCAATGACTCCAAGAAGAACTCATTGAAGCAGCAGTTTGAGAACTTCACATACATTGCTGGAGAGACCCTCAGCCAACAATACTTCAGGTATATGGACGTCATTTATTCTCTTCAGTCTGTAGGAATTACTCTTGAATTGAGGACCTCACAAGAAAGTTCATGAGTAAACTCCCTAATGAGTGGACGTTCTACTGTGTCTCTATCAAGAGGATAGAAAATCTGAACACCCTCACCATGACTGAATTACTCTTTAGTCTTCCTGCTAGCAATGCTTTAATCGTTGCTGAAGGCTCAGGACCCTCCCAACCTCAACAATACCTGACATACACCCAGAAACCATCCTGTTCTTCTAGACCTTACATTACATTTCCTGAGACTCAAAGGTCTCAACCAGCTCAGCATAGTTACTTTCAGGACAGCTGTGAGGAAGTGGACACTCTAGTGACTATCAATATTGCTTTGATGATCTAGAGTGCTTCAGCCCAGATGATGTGGAATATGTGGACATAGTCCAGTAAATGGCTCTTAACCTACATAGCAAAGAAGTTCTTTAAGAGAACTGGAAGGCAATTTCCCCGGAAACTAACCAACAACAAATTCTGGTTCGACAAAACTAAGGCTAAGGGGGGTGTTTGATTGGTCTTACCCAAGTTTCTGACCACTGACTGGCTGACCCGGTCAGTAGTCAGTGGTTTGATGCGTCTGACTGGGTGGTCTGACCCGGTAAGTAAGGCTGACCGAGTCCTTGATTTGTTCATGTCTGACCCAAAAATCTTCTCCCCCAAAATTGTTGTCTGACCAAAAAACCCCTAAAAACTCCTCCCCTTTCTCCTCCTTTGGTCGACCTCCACCTTCCTCCCCCCCGGCCGGCCGCCGCCCTCCGCCTCCGAGCTAGCTTCCGCTGCAACCCACGCCGTCGACCGCCTCCATCGTACCCCCCGCTCGCTCGCTGCAACCCACGCTGCCTTCGCTCCATCGTACCCCCCGCTCGCCACTGATTCCGCTGCAACCCACGCCCGCTGCCGCCTTCGTCTCTTGCCAGCCTTCGCGACCCTCTGCCGGATTCGCGACTCCCTGCGCCCGCCTTCCCCCCCCCCCCCCCAACCGCCCCCCCCCCCTTCCCACCTGCCGCCCCCCCCTGACGCCTTCCCCCTGCCGCCTTCCCCCCTGCCACCTTCCCCCTGCCCCTTCCCCCCGCTGCCTCTGCCACCTTCCCTGCCCCCCTTCGACTGCCTCCATCCTCCCCCCTCCCCCCTTCACCCCGCTGCTCTGTCACCTTCCCCGCCCGCTCGCCCCGCTGCCTTTGCGCGACCCTTGGTAAAGTACTACTACTTCATCTTTGTTGTTACGTTGCTCAATTTCTAGTTCTTGATCTTATGATTAGTTGGTAATTTGATATATGGATTCTTGATCTTATGATTAGTTGGTAAATTGATAATGTTTAGATGTGTGTATTAGTTCTTCATGATTAGGTAAGAAGTTCTTCATGATTGGTTCTTGATCTTATTATTAGTTGGTAATTTGATATATGGGTTCTTGATCTTATGATTAGTTGGTAAATTGATAATGTTTAGATGTGTGTATTAGTTCTTCATGATTGGGTAAGAAGTTCTTCATGATTAGTTCTTGATCTTATTATTAGTTGGTAATTTGATAATGTTTAGATGTGTGTATTAGTTCTTCATGATTGGGTTCTTGAAATTGATTTTGATATTACTTCTTGATTACTTGTATATAGACATGGCAGAAAAAAAGTAGAGTTATTGGAAGTTAGAATGTGTTGACAAAACTTTTCTCGAAGCGTGTATACATGAGATAACAATCAATGGTCGAGAGTAGTAGCCTTAAAGGATCCTCATGGAAAGTTGTGCGGAAAAGCTGAAAAATGAGCATAATTTCATTGTTGAACATAAAAAAATGAAGAATCGATATGACTACTTGAGATCAAAGTATGGGGCTGGGTGAAACTGAAAAACAAAAGGGAATATTTATGATCCTATAACAACACTTTCAATATGAGCGATGAAGAATGGGAAGCGGATGCAAAGGTATTTTTTTAATATGAAAACCTTATTAATAAAAGATTATTTAATGTTAGTAGCTTGATTATAACTATAAAAATTTTCAAACAGTTGAACAAGTTTGTGGAAAATTTGAGAAATGCACCCCTTAGTTTCAGTCAGCAGAGTCAGTCAGATACATAATCAAACACTCAAGTTTCAGTCAGATGTATGACTCAGTCAGATCTTCTGACTGGGTCAGCTTCTGACTCAGTCAGCTCATACTGGGTCAGCACAATCAAACAGCCCTTAAATGTTATAACCGTAACCAACTTGGTCATTTCGCAAGGGAATGCAGGCTCCCAAGTCAAATCCGGGAACCCCACAGGCCTCCACACATCCCTCTACACCAAAGCCCATTGGAAAGTCAATAGAGACAGCTGCAATGGCACTATAAGTTGACTGGAGCTTTATGGTACAGGATGTGACTCCTGCTCAAGCACTCATCGTAGGAAAAAATGACAATAAGGTATATGAACATCTTTGTACTCCTGCATGTATTGCTAAGGTTAAACTGTATTAGGACTATAATATGGAGATTAAATCCGATATTGAGTCTCTAAATATTTTGAAATCTGATTTTAAAAGGGCTGAATCTGACTATCAAAGAAAAATTAAGGAGTTAGAGAAAACTATGTCCTTATTAAAACACGAACACACAAACTATAATACTCAAATAAAGGATTTAATATTCAAATTGTCTGAGGCTCAAGCCCAGCTTATCACAACTGAGGCTCAAGCCAGGAAGTATGCTATTTCTGTGCAAAAATTTCAAGCCATTCTTGCATCATCCTCTCACTCAAAACTTTGTTATCAAAAGAAAGGAGGGTTGGAAACCAATGAAATTGCTCCACCAAACTCTTATGAGTCTATAAGACAACCAAGGTGGTGGTACCAAAGAGAAAGATGTTCCATCTGCTGACCCACCTTCTTATGAGTCAAAGAGTTATGCAACCATGGAGACCATCACAGGGAAGAACCAGGTAATTTTACCTACTCCTGCCGATGATGATCAAATCCTAACCACCAAATCTAGAAGAAACAGAGCTACAACAGCAAGAAAAACTGTCAAGAAAGTGGTTGAGTCTAAGCTGATGATAGACCCAAAACAAAACGGTGTATTCATCTCAGCTGGATTCCAGGTGGTAGGTAACTCTGATTCAGGAAAGGGATGTAGTACCAGCACTCCGGTCCTACCAAAGGATCAGAAGTTAAAGGAAAAGGTTGCTAATGAAGAGAAAAAGAACAAGAAACAACAATCCTCAAGTTCCTAGAAGACTAACATTGCATGCATAATGTGTGGTCTGCAAAACCACATGGCCAAAGATTGTTATTACAATCCTGTTAGCACACATTATGCAAATAATGTTAAAAGAGAAGGATTCAGGGAAGGTTTCTCATTTGGACCTTATCAAATGGTTCAAGTTATGAAAAAGGGAAAGCTTGTTTCTGAAGCAAAGTTGCTTTCGGAAGAAAGTCCTTCTTTTGAAGGGAAAAAGGCTTCGGAAGCTAAAGCTGTCAAGAATCAAAAGAACAAAAGAGTTCCTTTGAAACTCTCCCAGAAGAAGACTACTTTGGAAGAAAGAGTGGTGAAGGGTTCTTCCGAAACGACAGAAGCTTTGGAAGAATGCCATGCTGCAAAAGCTTCAACAAGCTCATCCTCCATGATCAACCAAAACATGGATTGGAAGATCAAGAAAGATGTTGCAACCAAACCTCTTCTTCAATGACACCCATTGAACCCCCATGCTTAAATTTTGGTTAATTATATCACTATCATTAGAAGAACCCAAGACCGATAAGGCTTGGGTTTCCAATCAAAACTAATCATCTCATCTTTATGTGTAGGGACATCCATATGAAAAGAATACCATGTTTGGATCGTGGACAATGGATGCTCCAGGCACATGACAGGGAACAAATCTCTCCTTTAACAATTTAATATTTTGATGGAGGTCCTGTCCAGTTTGGAGGTGAGACCGGACGATATATTTCTGGCAGAGGAAGTATATCAATAGAAAATTAAAAGTTGACAAAGTTCACTTTGTCAAACAGCTTGAACACAACCTGTTAAGTGTTACTCAGTTTTATGATCAAAAGAATCAAATGTTTTTCACAGAACATGAGTGCATTATCCTCAAACTAGGATGATAATTCCTCAGGAATTGGTGCTTCTTAGATCTCCCAAAAAATGGGATATGTACAAGTTTGTTATGAACAATGTTTCCCCAATTTTCTAAAGTTGATAGTGATGAGTCAACACTATGGCATAAACGAATATGTCATTTAAATTTTAAGACAATGAATAAATTGTATAAAAATAAGTTGGTACATATTTTGCCTAAAAAGGAATTTTTAGTCAAGATAATTGTGTTGGATGCCTGAAAGGGAAGCAACACAAAACATCTCATAACTCCAAAGTTGTTAACTCTATCACCACTCCATTACACTATTGTACATGGATCTATTTGGTCCTACAAGTATAATGAGCATTGGAAGAAAATCATACTATCTTGTGATAGTTGATGATTTTACAAGATTTATATGGGTATTCTTTTCAGATCAAAAAATAAAACTGCTGAAACATTAAAATCTTTTATTCTTAAGAGAGAAAATCAAATTGATCACAAGATTAAATAATTAGAAGTGATTAAGGGACTGAGTTTAAAACCTCATTCTTGATCATTTGTAACTCAAAAAGGATTGCTAGACAATATGGTGCTCCTAGAACTCCTCAACAAAATGGTGTTGCTGAGAGGAGGAACAGGACACTTATTGAGGCTGCTCGAACTATGTTAGCTGATTCAAAGCTGCCTCTAACATTCTAGGCAGAGGCAGTCAACACTGCATGCTATGTGCAGAATAGGGTTCTTGTAGTAAAGCCACATGGAAAAACCCCTTATGAGCTATGGAACAAGAGGCCACCATTCATTGGTTTTATTACCATTTGGCAGCAGGTGTACCATACTTAACACAAAAGACAATTTGGCAAAATTTGCTAAAAAGTCAGATGATGCTATCTTTGTTGGATACTCCTCTAACTCTAAAGCTTATAGAGTTTATAACATTAAAAATTAACAATTTGAGGAATCATCCAACATTTTTGTCATGAGCACACTCCTTGTGTTAGGGGGAATGGCCCTGATCATGTTTTTGACTTAGATTGTTTCCAAACTATTCTAAACCATCTTGTGAGAATGTTTTAGCTGGAACAGGTGCTCAAGTAATTCTAATGATGACCAACTATTTGAGCTACCCAGACCATTCCAAGTTCTCCAAGAGCTGCACAAAATCAAGCTCCCACTACTTGCAGATCTGACAGTATAACTATCTTAAGGGATAGTGGAGCTTCAACCAGTGATTCACCTGTTAACCCTAAAATTTCATCAGGTGACACTGCACAACACTAAGCTGATAGAAGTATCATTTTGAAGGAACATGAAACTATTAATGCTGCTTCACAGCTAACAAAATGATGATGTTTCTCATTCATTCAATCTGTTCTCATTGAATGAGTTTGAAACAACAGCTGGACAAAGTGTTCAAGCTCCTGAGCAAAATATGTCCAATCTGGATTTATCTTTACAACTGGAGGTAATTCCTCAACTTAGAATTCACAACACTCATCCAACTGAGAACATCATAGGGGATGTCTCTGAAGGTGTGAGAACAAGAGGACAAACTCATCATGAAATGTCTGCCTGTACTCATGCTTCTTATCTTAGATGGAACCCAAGAAGATAGAAGATTCCTTGAAAGATAGTAGCTAGGTTGAATTGATGCAAGAGGAGCTGCTTCAATTCAAAAGACAAAAGGTTTGGAACCTATGTCCGCTACCATCTGGCAAGTACCTATATGCACAAAATGGGTTTCCAAAAAAAAAGAGAGATGATAGAGGCTTGATCATCAAGAACAAAGCAAGACTAGTGGTTCAAGGATACACTCAAGAGGAGGGAATCGATTATACTGATGTCTTTGCACCTGTTGCAAGACTTGAGGCAGTTAGGATCTTCCTTGCCTATGCTGCATCCAAGAATTTTATTGTTTATCAACTTGATGTCAAGTGTGCCTTTCTATATGGGGATATAGATAGGAATTTTATGTGTGCCAGCCTCTACACAGAACCCCAACTATATGTGCAAATTGGATAAAGCTCTATATGGGCTGCACCAAACACCTAGGCTATGGATGAGACATTGTCTCAGTTTCTCCTGAAGAATGGTTACACTAGAGGTACCATTGATAAGACTATTTTCATAAGGAAGTCTGGAAAGGACATCTTGCTTGTTCAAGTCTATGTTGATGACATCATATATGGTTCCTTAAATGACCAAATGTGTAAAGACTTTGAAAGCATCATGAAGAAGAAGTTTGAGATGAATTCCATGGGAAAATGGACTTTTTCCTTGGAATTTAGGTATAGAAAATGAAGGAAGGGGTTTTCATCAATCAGTCTAAGTATGTCAATGACATCTTAGAAAGATTTGACATGAAAGATTGTAAGTAAACCAAGACACCAATACCCAAAAACCATAATCTCTATCCTGACTCTAAGGGGGAGGATACTTATTAACATCAGTATAGGACAATTATTGGTTCTCTGATGTATCTCACAAGTATACCTGATATCATGTTTGCAACCGCATTTGTGCAAGATGTCAGGTTGCTCTAAAGGTGTCTCACCTAGTTGCTGCCAAGAGAATCCTCAGATACTTCAAAGGAGCACTAAATTAGGTCTCTGGTATCCAAGGAACAACAGTTTTAATCTCTGGGCTATTCTAAAAGTGACTATGGTGACTGCAACATCAACAAGAAATCAACATCAAGGGATGTCAATTTCTTGTGGAAGGATCATCTCATGGCAATGCAAGAAACAATCCTATGTCTCTACATCAACTACTGAAGTAGAATAAAATGCTGCTACGAGTTGCTGTGCTCAGCTGCTGTGGATTTAAAACCAAATGATAGACTATAGATTCAACTTCATGAGCACTTTTATCCACATTAACAACAATAGTGCTATCTCAATCATTGAAAATCATGTGAAGCAGTCCATGACAAAGCATATTGATATCAGGTACTATTTCATTACAGATATTCATGAGAAAATCTAATTAAGCTGATCAAAGTTGACTCAAATGAAAATATGCTAACTTTCACCAAAGCTTTTGATGAACAAAGATGTAAGTATCTCATTACAGCCACTGGGATGATAAACATTCATTAGTCTATCTCTTTTGAAAACCTTTTTAAAATATGTAAAGTCTTATGTCAAAAATCTAAGCCCTGTTACAAAAGGTCTCTCTTTGAATTTTCACTAAGTATAAATTCTTCCGAAGAGGAATTAACTCTCGGAAGATGTTTCACATATCTTCCGAAGCAAATTCCACTCAGGATAATTTCCTTCTCGGAAGAGTCTTTAGTCTCAAAAGAAGCAATTGATTACATATCAGATCTACTTCTGAAGCTTATAAAACTCTCCATTTGGAAAGCAATCTTTACTCTCAGAAATAAGAACTTTACCTTCTGAAGTAAAAATTGCCTTCGGAAGACAATTACCTTCGGAAATGCTTTATACTCAGAAGAAAGACTTTACTGTGTAACGGAAATCTTTTGGGCCCCACTTTGTAAAAAGTAAAGATTTTGTTAATGATGTCGGATTATTTAAATGAACTAAACCTTACCGCCCTTGTCACATCAGCCACTAAAACATCACATCATCTTATCCTAACCCCCTAAACTACCATTTCACCCATTTAAATAACCCCGACTACTCACTTTCATATTCTTATCATATTTTACTGCCCTAAAGCTTCCTTCATCTCCAATTCACCCAAGTCCAAACTCATCTTCCTACAACTTTCTCAAAGGGCACCTAACCGTCAACGCAATCAAGTCGCACTTCTTGATTCTTCAAGAGATGCTGACTTCTCTGATATCATTTCCTTTCTTACCCAATCATCTTATTACACTGCTCTGACTGTTAATCCTACCATTTTTTCAAATCATATGGCTGAATTTTGGACCAATGGTCAGATTGAAACCCTAAACAGGGTTCGGTAGAGCATTTGTGGCCAAGAATTGGTCATTTCTGAACAAATCATCAGGGAGCATCTCGAGCTTCATGATGAGGGCGTCCCTACAGAGTTTCCCAAAAAAATTTGGACAACACCTACATCCAAATGGGATATGGTGGAGATGTTAGCAGGTCTATCGTCTACAAGTTCAACTTTTCTTATAACTGGAAGTTCCTGCTGCATGTCGTTCTCATTGCTTATCCAACAAATCTGGGGGATGGGATTAAATCTATATGAACTAGGGTGCCTAGTTCATGGAATGGTGAGAAGCCTTCGCTTTAACTACTCAAGGTTTGTGCTGACCAATCTTATGGGAAACCTCCAGCGGGAAACTTTCTTCATGTATCCCAGGTTTTTTTAGCATATAATCAACTGTGAGCTGGACCAGAGTCAGCTTGTCTGTGTAGCTGCTTTGACTATCCCTCAAATGAGGCCAACCATCTTTAAGACTTTGAAAAAGTGTCCACCAATTTCACCGGAAGATATACTACTTTGCTTCCAGGTATGACTGAGCCAATGGCTCCCTGTGACATCCCTGTTGACCCCACAGGTGATGAACCCACACCATCAACTACCCTCACATTGCCAAATCTACCTTCTCACCCTATCAATATAACATATCAAAGACACCCCAAAAAACCTTTGTTCAATTTCTCTGATTGAACAAGCTCCTCTTGTTCAATCCAAAAAGGCTAGAGTGGAACAATAGGCTCCCACTCAGTTTGAGGTCTCACCATCCTTCATAATTGACCTCAATATGGGTTTTAAGTCTCCTCAGTATCAAACCCATGAGCCCAAAACCCAAGCTGAAAACCCTTAGGGTGAGTCTTTATACTCCTCTGAGCATCCACAAAGGGACAACCCCACCATAGGCTCAATGACGTTAGACATTAACCAAGGTCCCAGGTCACTAGGTTTAACTTCTATATCCTTACTAACCTTTAATTCAAAACTGATGAAGAGATTACGTCCCTTCGTGGCAATGAAGTTGATTCACAACACTCTATCAAGGATCAACAAAGCATAGAGAGACCTCTTATCTCTAGCCCCCATTAGCAAGCCTTTACTGAGGTGAGCCCATGATGTGGAGGGGACTCATGTAGATTCAGTTGCCACTACTGAAGGTGCCTCAATGGATCTTCAGGATAGTGGAACATCTTTGAGACTGAATCTATGACAACCATGCCTTTGATGACTCTGAAAGAGACATCATTAAGCAAGGGATACAAGGGTGCCAAGAAACCACATCTGGTGGTGAGGATAACATACTAGGTATGTTACCTCATCTCCCTATGATTCTTCAAAAGAAGATGAGGGAAGACTGCAACTCACCATTAAATACCTATTTTCTAAAGTCTCAAACCTTGAATCTAAGGTTAGGACTTTAGAGGATAGGTCTGCCACTCAACAACTTGAGATTGAGAATCTTGAGGCCAAACTAGCTGAGAAACATATTGAGATGTCTGTTAGGCATGTACCAATTTAGGTCTCATTGACCTCTTCCTCCAGCTCATTAAGCTCTCAAGATGATGCTACCAAAAATGAGAGAGTGTTCAAGGACAAAGCCAAAGATAAGAGGGACCACAGAGTCAAGCTCTTACTTCCTTAAGTTTAAGATACCACATGCAACAAGCTTCAGTTTTTCCTGAGCCTCCTCTAATTATGATTCAAGTAGATCAAATGATGCTCCAAGATCTTAACAGGTTCTTTAACAAGTTCCTGATAGAATCCCTTATTGAACAATCAAATCCTGACTTTCTGTGATTTACTTTGGAGCTCAAGAGCTTCAGAGGTTGAATGCACCTTCTACCACTATTGAAGAAGTTGGTCAACCTAAGGTCCAAGTGGAACTAGAGATTAATTTCAAAGGGGAAACAAGGACTGATGGCCCAGCAACTAAGATGGTTAGGACAGAAAATGCATTCTCCAGACTTCCGAAGCACAAGTCAAAGCCTCAGAAGAACAACTTCAATCTTCTAAAGCTGAGATTGTAGCTGCGAAAGGACTATTCTTTTTATCCGATGATCTAATAGTCACAAATACGATCTTAAAACTTTCATATGAGGTTAATAAGGAGGATTTTCTCACCCAAACCCTAGCTCAAACATAGCATTGACTCCAGCTCCCATTACCACTACTCAACCTGAATCTTCCATCCAAGAACCCCTAAAGTCTAGCACTTCGAAGATGTCAAAGGAAAGAGGAAGATGATTGCGGAAGAGCTTCAGGAGGAAGCAAGGTTAGAAAAGCTCAAATAAAAGGTAGACTTCCAATTGGGAAGTTGCTAGATGCTAGTAGCAAAGCAGCTGCAGCCAACCAGGAAGCTGTCAACAACAAAAGAAGAGTGGAAATCATCGACAGACTTGTCCACTTAGGAGCTACAAATGACAATGTACTCCTACTACCATTAGAGGAGTTAGTTGAGTTAGAAAAGGCAACTGTGCTACAATCCAGCAAAAGAAAGAAGCAGCAAGGTTGGCCTTGGAGGAAGAAAGGATGAAGAAGAAAAGAGAAGCTGATCAACAGCTTAGGAGGGAAAAGATAAACTTCCTAACCTATAGGGGTTTCTCTCTAGAACAACTGTCTCCACACAACAATGATACGATCTTGTGGCTCTTCAACAAATAGCAAAATCAAATGGAGAAAGAGAGAAAGAAAGCTGCTAAGGAGAAGCTGAGGTTGAAGAAGAAGAAGGAAGAGGAAACAGGACTCGTTGCTGCTAGAAAGATAGGTGAAAAGGCTTGGATGAAAGATTATCTTCAGGCTCATGGCTTCTCTAACAGGAAGGTGGGTCCTATATCTGAGAAGACCCTCCAAAAACATGCCAGTGACATAAAGGCTTAGATTCACTCGGGGAAGAGGAAGGAGATGTATAAAAGGGGACAGTGGATGATCTTTAAACCAACCATTCAACCCGAACCACTAACCCAACCACAACCTGAACCAATACCTTTTCCATTCTCCATCAAGACTGAACCAACCACTGAACTTACAAACCTGAACCTACACCATTAACAATACCAACTTCTCACCTCAACCACCTAAACTACCCATCCTCCAACCCAAAACACTCTCCAAAATCACAACACCACAACCTACCCAACAACCTCCTAAATGATCCTCTTAGCCTTCCAAACATCTCTCCTTAGAGGAGTTCAAGGCAATCATGACAAAGCTAATCAACTGTACAACCTAAGCGACATCTCTTGTGAGGAGGACTCTATAAAACTAACTTATGTTGATGGATCTTCATGTTCCCTCACTAGAGATCAATTTCTTGATCTGTCCAGAGGAACACTTGACCATGCTGCTAAACTTCTTGCTCTCAACTCTGACTCCTTAAACAATGAAGAGAAGAAGCTGAGAAGAAAGCTAGTGACTCTACTGGACACAAAGAGAGGGGACAAGATTCCTTGTAAGCCCCTTGTGCCTAGAAAGAAAATCATCCAATGGAGGTTCGATAAAGCCTCTCACAACTTTGTTGTGGAGATAGAGAATGGAGAAAGCAATAGGCTGAATGCCTCTTCTCTACTACACTCTAGTAGATTCAACATTACCGAGTTAGCAGAGAAACCATTATCCAATCCCTCCAACTCTGAAACTGCTACTCATATCAGAAGTCATCTTAGCAGCCTTCATCTTGCTGAGATAACCACAAAAACAGAGATTGAAAAGGAGTTGAAGCTGAGAGAGAAGGAAGACAATGAAAGGTCAACCACCAAAGGCAAGGCCTTTCTACAAATGGTGGAAGGCCTAGAATTAGAACCAATAGTTAGATAGGAGTATGACTATAGCTCCCATCAACTAACTCTCTTCAAAGGGACCCAATAAAGGATGCATATCATTCAAAGTGAAAGACTGTATTTCCTGTCCACGAATGATTTGTATAAACTTCTCAGCACCACTTCTGGGAAGAACAAAGAAACATATAAATATCTGCTTTCCCTGGTGTTAATAGTTTTAAGAAGCAGGAACAAATGAGATTTTGGTAGGATCAGCCTAGGGGGAGTTTGTTGGATCAAGAAGAAGGCTGGGACAACCAAAACCAAATCACTTAGACTATTTTGATACAACTAATAAAGGACTTCCGAAGCTAAGTGTGGAACTTCCGAAGAAAAAGAGTTCTTCCGAAAAACAAAGTGTAAAGATCAACTTCCGAAGATAAACTCCAACTTCTGAAGACAAAGTATTCACTTTCGAAGATCAAGACTTAGAAGAAAAGATAGGAAGACAACTTTTGAAGTATGAAGAAAAGAAGAAGTTCTCAAGCCTTGGAAGAAGTAGCCTTTTCCGAAGTATAAGTGGCTTCGGAAGAACTTGTTCTTCCGAAGTCAACTAACCTTTGGAAGACACTACTATGAACCAGTGGATATAAGTATGGTCTCCCTGACACTCCGCTGCAGACCTCTGAGATACTGCATGGCGTTTTCTCAAAAGCCATGTAGTTGACCATACTTTATTCCACTATTCACGTTTATTAGTTAGTATAGTTGCCAACTTTAGTTGGTGACAAAAGGTAAGTCATGCATATGTCATGACTACCATATCTTAATAATAATTTATCTAATATACATTAAATTTAGCATTGTAGTATATGCTTCAGTCGTAGGTTTCCAGCTGGTATCAAAGTATATCCGGCTGTAGATAGTAGTATATATAGTTCTTATTGTAACCCATGTAATATGCTTTTAAGAGTCTTGTAAGACTTTGAGTTGAGAGTAATATATACAAGCACCTTGAAAATTATTTTTTTGTGTTCTTTGTTACTTATTATATTATTATCAATTCTTAGAAGAGACTCTGCTTCATCTGATCCCAGTGTAGTATAAGTGAGTTTGAGAGAAATCCAATTGTTAAGTGACAAAAACCGATCTACAACAAGTTTACACACACGCTTAACTATATGTAACAATCTTAAGATACATTTACGTATATGTAAACAAGTTGCACAAATTCATATTTTTAAAAACTATTTGTACAAAAAAAACCGTAATTGTACATCAAGAAAAAACTTTCAAGAAAACAAATTCATCATCATTATCATCTTAAAAAGAATCAAAATGCCATCATCTTCATCGTCATCATCATCTAATCTTCAATTCATCTTGATCGTAAAGAAAAGAGAAACATATACTAACCATATACAATAAATGTATATGTGAATGATCTGTGATTGATTTCAAACAACTTCGAATGATTGTTTCTCAATTAATATAGTCTTCATTCAAAAGGTTTGTGATTTTATTTGGATATGATAATCCGTAACTCATATCTCTCGATTTTGATTTGAAGGGAAGGATTACATGGGATCTGGTCAACTGATTTTTGTTTGAAGATGAAGCTTCGATGAATGAAAGACCAGATATTTGAAGAATATATATTTTAGGAATACATAATATGGTAAATGATTTAATTAGAAAATACCTTAATTAAAGGAGTAAAAAAAGGAAAACAATTATTAAGTATGAAATTACCTCAATAGCCTTTATGAATAAATTAAAGTAAAAAATTAAAACTACATTATCAATGTCTAGGATTAGTTCTTGTAGTTTTTGTGATCTTTAGGAGTCCTGAAAAGATCCTAACCCTATATATAATCTTTTAGTTATATATATATATATATATATATATATATATATATATATATATATATATATATATATGTGTGTGTGTGTGTGTGTGTGTGTGTGTTTAATCATTTAATTTAATGATAGAACATATATTTGATTGCCAATATACACACACATATATTTTGCATATATTTATATTATATTTATAAATATACATATGTAATATATACACACACCATATATTTATACATATTATTTAGCTAGTACCCTTTAGAAAATACTCGACTGAAATTTATCTAATAGAGATAAATTTCAGATTGTCCCTGTTTTGGTATGGCTTTTTGAGTATTTTATCTCATTTAGGATGTATATAGTTAAATGTGTTCATTATTTAAGAAAAAATCAACATCATTTCCTATTTAATCCTTTGAGTTGATGGTTTATCCATTTACTTGAGGAGTTAAGGGGAAATGTTGTTGATTTTTTCTTAAATAGTTAACTCGTTAGACTATATACATATGAGATAAAATATTCAAAAAGTGGGTTAGGATTCACTATCTTAGAGCCACCGAATTACATCATATACATACACTTAATATCAAATTTGTTTTCTTTTTTATTTTCAGATGGATTATAAAATTTGGATGTACAAGATCAAATGTTCTAGCTCAATATATACAAAAAGAGTTCAAAGTTTTCTTATGGTGGCCAAAGCTGATCGAGTGAATAAGAGAAATGAATCGATTAGTTGTCTTTGTTCACTTTGTAAAAATTTTAAAAGGTTTAAGGATATTAAAGACATAGAGTATCATTTGTTTAAACATGGTTTTATGTCACACCCCCGCTAAGAGCGGAAACACGTGGATGTAACGAGACGAGAATTGTCATAACACATGGTAAGCGATAGAGATGAAATAATAATAATGATGACAAGCGTGTCATGACGACACCCGACAACAAGGGTACTTGTGTCGTGTTTAGTCAGTATTCACGACAACATAGCCATAAGCATAAACATGATATAAGATAAACATAGATAATGACATTGTATACAATTTCCACAACCCGGGAACGAGTTACAAAGTGTAATGTTGTTTGAAACAGATACAACAATTGTTTTCAAAATGACAAGTTTAGCCCGGAAATGCATCCTAGGGTCTCCACTGAGGCAGCACACCTAGAACCTCAACTAGCATGATCACCTGAAAAGATATGCTCAAAATGGTCAACAAAATTGTTGGTGAGCTCGCAGGTTTAAAAGTAAATAAGTATTGATGCTGTATAAAGTTGTTGCAGAATACCGTGCATATAGTTATAAGTAAGCAAAATTACATGACAAGAGCTTTACAACCAAACCTAACGACGTACACAAAGAATCTTGTCAGAATATATTCACCCAAGGCCCGTTCCTAGCTTTTGTTGGTACTAACTAGTATACCAACACGAGGGTGGGGGTGTCAACCCAAGTAGTACTACCAATACCTATCCGTCGGTTCCCACACTGGAATTAAATAGTTGTAAGAAAGAACCACAAAATAGACTCAAGCATGTATCAGATAAGTACTCACAAAACAGTAGCACGTTGATTCCAAGTATGTAAATTGTATGTATGTTGTACAGCATAGAAAACGGGCGAGCATACTTTTTCCCCATGTTTGTAAATGTTTGTAAAGTAGTATAAGCATAAAAAGGGGCCACGAAACTCACATGTTAAGTGGTAAGTATGAATGATCAAGATTCCCAACAATTGTATGCAATGAACAGTCAAACACCTATTGGCAGTTATTGTTAAGCACTAATGACGTGTATAAAGCATATAGTAATGTTTGGTCGGTTCGGGTTGTATCGGTTCGGTCATGGGTAGCACACACACAAGCGGACACAAGTATCAGATCTTATGTAGATCCAAGTACTAAGAGTAGTCGTCATTGCTTATGACATCCGTATAAAGATCCCATTGTTATAAAAGATGGAACTTGTTAAATATTTGCAGTTCCGAATGGGTTGTCGATAATTGTAAAATGTTAGGTTGATTTCAATTGAAATAGTATGTGCATGTTGATAGTGTTGACTTTAATCTTTGTGGTCAAGCAATGACACTTTTACTGATGTTACCTTATCATCATCAAACGCTCAGGAAAAAAATTCACACTCAAACATCATCAGTCACACAATAGGACCAGACGCTCGACTCAACACTCCATTTGTACGAATCAACCTTCAATGTACAAATCGGCTTCATTGGCATGATTGAACCTTCATTCGTACGACTGGCATTCAGTCGTACCACACAACACCCAATCACACGACTTAACCTCCATACGCACGAACCAACCTTCATTCGTACGAATCAGCTTCATTCATACGACTGAACCTTCATTCGTACGATTGGCCTTCAGTCACGCGATACACGTACAATCGCATGCATTCATTCATCCGCATTGACTCAATCGCACACACACTCAATCGATCACACAACTCAGTCGCATGACATCCCTAGTCGCACGATTCAGTCACCCGAAAGACACAGTCGCATGACTCAGTCGCACAGCTCACCCAGTCGCACGGCTCAGTCGCATGACAGACCTAGTCGCCTGAACTGCAGGTTCACGACTGCTGAAGTGCAGAGCAGCCTTCGGCTATCCCAAGTACGGGTTTTACACAACAAGGACTTCCAGAATCACACAACAAACACACACGAACAAGAAGCACACGCAGAAAGTCATCACACGCAACCACACGACCTCTTGTGTTCGAGTTGACCCAAACACCCGAAACCCTAGAAATGGACAGCAGTAAAATGAGCAAGAAATGGACAACCAAGGTCGTCTACCTGCAAGGATGGAGTAACTAAGTTGTAGACGAAGCCTAGACGAAGAAAACGAGACCAAATGGAGCGATTTTGGTGCAAAAGTGAAGAAGATAGGTGAAGAAGAAGAAGTGAAGAAGAAATGGAGAAGATGGAGAAAAATGGCTAGGAATGGGGTTTTTATACCCATTCCAGGTTTGCAAAATGTCAATTTTAGTCCCTGCACTTAGCCCCCGAGTTCCCAAAGTTTGCTTCGGTTGAAAATGACTTTAAGCGTATCGGTTATATTAATGTTAAAAGTGTGTTTAATGGTAATTGTTAGCTTCAAATGGTTTTATTAATGACAATGGTTATAATTAAACATGATATATTTGGTGATAATGGTGATGAAATTTTTAAAAGGTTTATGCTTAGCACACGTTCACGGAGGAAGTACAGGCACAAGGGTAATAAAGCAAACATGATTCCTTAAAACTGGAGTTCATGAAGAAGAGGAAGAATAATTAAAATAATTCTATGGGTAATTATGTCGTTCGACGGACCTTAAGGTGACGGATGTCACAGTATCCCCCAGTTGAGAGAATTTCGTCCCGAAATTCAGCTGGAGCTTGGTCCAAGAGTGTCATCCACGAATAGGAGTGGATATTTAAGTTTCATCTGATCTTCCCGTTCCCATTAAAATCTGGCCCTCACTTTGAATTCCACCTTACGCGAACAATTGGTATTCTACTACGCTTTAACTGTTTGACCTTACGATCCATGATCTCAATGAGTTCCACAATAAAATGAAGCTTTTCATCGATTTTGATATCCTCAATCGGTACGTGAAATGATTCGTCAGCCAAACACTTCTTGAGGTTCGACACATGGAAAGTATCATGCACACCGTTGAGTTCTTGTGGTAACCTTAATCGGTAAGCCACTGGACCAATTCTTTCTGTAATCTCGAATGGTCCGACGTATCTTGGGGCTAACTTCCCTTTCTTTCCAAACCGAACAATTCCTTTCCAAGGAGAGACTTTGAGTAGCACTTGATCCCCAACGTTGAATTCTAGAGGCTTCTAACGGTTGTCGGCATAGCTCTTTTGGTGGTCTCTAGCGGCTTTCAGTCTATCTTTGATTTGGAAGATCTTGTTTGTTGTTTCCTGAATGATCTCTAGGCCGATTAACTGACTTTCACCAATCTCGGCCCAACAAACGGGTGATCTACACTTCCTTCTAGCGTTTGTATGGTTCGTTCACTTTGGCCATCTGTTTGAGGGTGATAGGCGGTACTCATGTCTAATCGAGTGCCCATCGCTTTCTATAGTGTCTGCAAAAAACGTGAAGTGAATCGACCGTCACGGTCGGATATGATTGACACGGCATTCCGTGTCTTGTCACGACCTCTTTTATGTACAATCTCGCCAACTTGTCCATGTTGTAGTCTTCTCGGATTGGCAAGAAATGTGCTGATTTCATCATTCGATCCATTACGACCCTATCGAGTCATGCCCGTTGCTCGCTCGAGGGAGTTTGGTAATGAAATCCTTGCGTTTGTTCTCCCATTTCCATTGGGAATCTCAGGTTGCTGTAACAGTCCGATGGTTTCTGATGTTCAGCTTTATCTTTCGAGCATGTCAAGCATCTGCTGACGTACGTGGCAATGTCTTTCTTCATGCCTGGCCACCAGTACAGATCTTTGAGATCGTGGTACATCTTGTCTGCGCCAGGATGAATAGAATATCACGTCTTGTGTGCTTCATCCATGACCAAGGTACGTACACCTCCCCACTTGGGTACCCATATACGGTCCACGAAGTACTGTACACCATCGTCCTTGCACATCAGTTGTTTATCCAACTCTCAGAATTCTTCTCCCGCAAGGTTTCTTCTTTCAACGCCTCACTTTGTGCAATTGGATCTAAGCTTTCAAATTTGTTTGAATGGTCAATCCAAAGCTCGAGCATGTAGTGGTTTCACGCGTTCTTTGTGTCTTAAAGCATCAGCCACCACGTTAGCTTTCCCCGGATGATACCGGATTTCGCAATCGTAGTCACTAAGAAGCTCTACCCAGCTTCGTTGTCGCATATTGAGTTCCTTCTGATCCAGAATATGTTGGAGGCTTTTATGATCTGTGTAGATGATGCATTTGGTTCCATACAGATAATGCCTCCATATTTTGAGTGCGAATACTATAGCGCCCAACTCAAGATCATGAGTCGTGTAGTTCTTCTCATGCACCTTAAGTTGTCGCAAAGCATAGGCAATCACCTTATATTTCTGCATTAGTACACATCCCAACCCTTGATGCGAAGCATCACAGTATACCACAAAATCATCAGTTCCATCTGGGAGGGACAATATCGGTGCATTACACAGCTTATCTTTCAGCATTTGGAACGCCCATTCTTGTGCATGTCCCCAATCAAATTCTTGTCTTTCTAGGTCAGCAGTGTTAACAGCTGAGCGATCTTTGAAAAGTTCGCAATGAAACGACGATAGTATCCGGCTAATCCTAAGAATTGCCGTATCTCTGAAGGTGTCTGGGGTGTATCCCATTTCTTTACCGCTTCGATCTTGCCGGGATCTACATGAATCCCGTCCTTGTTAACCACATGACCCAAAAACTTCACCTCTCGCAGCCAGAATTCACACTTTGAGAACTTGGTGAAAAGTTTCTCTTCCCTAACAGTTCCAGTATTGCCTGAAGGTGTCTTCATGATCCTCTTTCGATCGAGAGTAGATAAGTATGCGTCTATGAATACGATCACAAACTTATCCAAGTAAGGTTTGCACACCCGATTCATCAGGTCCATGAACACAGCTGGTGCGTTAGTCAATCCGAACGGCATGACCAACAACTCATGGTGCCCATAACGAGTTCTAAACGTTGTCTTCGGTATGTCCTCTCGAAAACCCTTAGTTGATGATATCCAGATCGAAGGTCGATCTTGGAAAAATACGAAGCTCCTTGTAACTGATCAAACAGGTCGTCGATCCTGGGGAAAGGATACCGATTCACAGTTATTTGTTCAACTCACGGTAGCCGATGCACATACGGAACGACCCATATCTTCTTGACAGATAACACCGGTGCTCCCTAAGGTGAGTGACTCGGCCAAATAAGACCCTTCTCTAGTAGTTCCTGTAACTGACTCGGTCGGACTTGAAAAAGTTGAAAAAGTTGAAAAAGTCAGGCGATCGGGAGAATGAGATGGCCGAGAGAGAGTTTCTACAACTAGAGGCGGGAACTATAACACACCAAGAGTACACCACAAAATTCAATGAAATGGCACGACTGGTGCCCGATCAGGTGACGCCACTGTCACGAAAGATTAAGAGATATATTCAGGGACTGCCGGCGAATATCCGTAGGCATATGATCGCTGTCCGGCCAAGCACTTTTAGGACGGCGGTTGATTTGGCTGGTAGACTATATGATGAGCGTGAGGTGGTAGTGGCGAAGGAGAAGAAGACGAGTAGGGATAGGAGAAACTGGAATGGGAACGGTTGGGCATGGTAGAGCCACTCCAAACAATAAGGCGGTAAGGGTAGGTGACCAACGTGTGGTCACAGCTAGTGCTGGGTTGGAGAAGTGTGGCAAGTGCGGGAAGGAGCATGGTGGTGAGTGTAGATTGGGGTCGAATGTTTGTTTCAAGAGTGGGAAGTCTGGCCATATGGCTAGAGATTGTGGAGGCATGAGGTGTTTCAACTGCGGGGGAAGTGGTCACATGAGCAGGGAGACTAAGGAGCCAAGGGCTGAGAGTTCCGGGGGAAGAAGGCGGAGGAGAAGGGCAGAAGGCAAACGCCCGAGCTTTCACGATGACTCGGGAGGAGGCTAGGACAGACCCCGACGTGGTGTCAGGTATGTTTCTAGTAAACCAAACACTTGCATCTGTGTTGTTTGATTCTGGTGCTAGTAGGAGTTTCATTTCTGCTGCCTTTGGTGCTAAGTTTCCCAATAAGGGTAGATGTATTGGTGAGCCATTTGATGTAGAAACTGCTATTGGTAAGTCCACTAGAATTACTAAGGTGATAGAGGACTATGCCATAGAACTAGAAGGTCATAGGTTTGCTGCTAAGTTACATGTGATACCCCTAGGTGGATTTGATGTAGTACCAGGGATGGATTGGTTAGCAACCTATGAGGCAAATATCGTGTGTCGCAAGAAGATGATCCGATTGACAACGCCTGACGGAAATGAGTTGACGGTTTATGGTGATCGCGTCATGACAATCCCGAGGGTGATTTCGATGGCGGGCGGGAAAGTGCATGAGACACAGATGTAGTGCCTACTTGGCATACATAAAAGATGTGGGTGCGTCGGTACCGCAATTATCCGAAGTACCAGTGGTGCGTGACTTTCCGGACGTATTCCTGGAAGACTTACCCGGTGTGCCACCAGACCGGGAGGTTGAGTTCCAAATTGACTTGATACCGGGGCTCAACCCGTTGCCAAGGCACCGTACCGGTTGGCTCCGACTGAGATGAAAGAGTTAATGGAGCAGTTGCAAGAACTGTGATAAGGGGTTCATTAGACCGAGTATCTCTCATGGGGTGCTCCGGTATTATTTGTGAAAAAGAAAGACGTAGTATGAGGATGTGTATTGACTACCGAGAGTTGAACAAGTTGACGGTGAAGAACCGATACCCCCTACCAAGAATAGACGATATGTTTGATCAGCTCCAAGGTGCCAGTTGGTTTTCGAGGATAGATCTCCGATCTGGTTACCATCAACTAAAAGTGAAGGAGCAGGACATTCTAAAACAGCTTTTCGCACGCGCTACAGTCACTATGAGTCCTCGTTATGTCGTTTGGATTGACCAATGCGCCAGCTGCTTTTATGGATCTGATGAATCGAGTGTGTCGGCCAATGTTAGATAAAAGGTGATTGTGTTCATTGATGATATCCTGATTTATTCAAAGAGTGAGATTGAGCTGCCAGTCACATTCGGGAGGTTCTGGAGATGCTAAGAAGGGAGAAGTTGTATGCAAAATTCTCCAAGTGTGCATTTTGGTTACGCGAAGTTCAGTTCTTGGGTCATGTGGTGAATCCCGATGGGATTATGGTGGATCCGGCTAAGGTAGAGGCAGTGACGCAATGGAAGTCTCCAAAGACGCCATCCGAGATTCATAGTTTCTTGGGTTTGGCGGCTACTATAGGAGATTATTCAAGACTTCTCTAAGATTGCTTCTCCACTGACTAAGTTGACCCGGAAGGATGTAAAGTATGTATGGGGTCAGGCTCAGGAGAAGGCATTCGAGGAGTTGAAGATGAGGTTGACCCAAGCTCCTGTCTTGTCGTTACCCGAAGGAAGTGAGGATTTGGTAGTATATTCAGATGCTTCTTACTCGGGGTTGGGGTGTGTATTAATGCAAAGAGGAAAAGTTATAGCCTACGCATCCCGCCAGCTGAAGGTTCATGAGGTCAACTACCCTACTCATGACTTGGAACTAGCGGCCATGGTCTTTGCACTAAAGATTTGGAGGCACTATCTGTATGGGACAAAGTGCACCATCTTCACCGACCACAAGAGCTTGAAGTACTTCTTCGAGCAAAAAGACTGAACATGAGGCAGAGGCGATGGTCGGAGCTTATAAAGGATTATGATTGCGAGATCCATTACCATCCGGGCAAAGCCAACGTGGTGGCCGATGCTCTTAGCCAGAAGGAGAGGCCCGAGCCGATTCGGGTGAAAGCATACCAACTAATCATGAACTCTGACGTAATGAAGCAAGTCAAGGAGTTTCATGATGAGGCATTAAAAGAAAATCATCTAAACTCTAAGAGAATGAGAGGTATGGTTAGGGAATTGAGTGAAAACACACTTGGTGTTAAAACTCAATTTGGATGGTGTGGATTCCTCGTTTCGGGAATCTACGTGAGAAGATTATGGATGAAGCTCACAAGACCCGATACTCTATCCATCCCGGTGCCACAAAGATGTACCAAGACATGAAGAAGGATTATTGGTGGCAGCAGACGTGGTGGAGTATGTGAGCAAATGCCTTACTTGTTTGCAAGTGAAGGCGGAACATCAAAAGACGTATGGGAAGATCCAACCTTTGGATATACCGGAATGGAAGTGGGAGCACATCACCATGGATTTCATTACGAAGCTACCGCGTACTCTGAAAGGATACGATGCCGTATGGGTGATTGTTGACCGCTTGACGAAGAGTGCTCACTTCCTACCGATCCGCGAGACATATTCATTCGAGAGGTTGGCTGACCTGTTCATCAAGGAGATTGTAACTCGTCATGGTGTGCCGATGTCTATTGTGTCGGATCGTGACACACGGTTTACGTCTAAATTCTGGAAGAAATTCCACGATGCCATGGGGACGAGGTTACATATTAGCACGGCTTATCATCCCCAAACTGATGGTCAGTCAGAAAGGACCATTCAAACGTTAGAAGACATGCTTCGGGCATGTGTGGTTGACTTTGGAGGAAGTTGGGATGACCACTTACCGTTAGCTGAATTCTCGTACAACAATAGTTATCATGCCAGCATTGGTATGCCACCATAGGAGATGCTAAACGGTAGGAGATGCAGAACACCGTTTGTTGGGGTGACATTGGTCAGAAAGAGTTGGGAAGCATCAAGGTAATCGAGGCTACGACGAGAAGTGGAGAGGATCAAAGCCTTCATGAAGGCAGCTAAAGATAGACAGAAGTCGTATGCCGATAGACGACGTAGACCAATTGAGTTCCAGGTGGGTGACCGAGTCATGTTGAAGGTCTCACCTTGGAAAGGAATTATCCGATTCAGGAAACGAGGTAAGCTAAGCCCGAGGTACATAGGACCTTTCTGAATTATTGCTCGAGTAGGAGAGGTGGCCTATAGATTGGAGTTACCAGATGAGTTAAGTGGAATTCACCCGACATTCCATGTATCTCATTTGAGAAAGTGCATAGCTGATAAAGACATGATTGTTCTACTGGAGGACATTGAAGTTGATGAAAGGCTCAATTATGTGGGAGCAACCAGTGGCAATCATTGATCGTAAAGAAAGGAGGCTGAGAAATAAAGTGGTTCCTCTTGTGCGTGTGCAGTGGAAGCACAGGAAGGGATCCGAGTCTACATGGGAGACTGAGGAGGAGATAAGCAGCATTATCCTCATATGTTCGAGGAATAACAGGTTTCAGGGACGAAACCTATATAAGGGGGGTGGACTTGTAACACCCTGTTATTTTTAAAAGCCAAGATTAAAAGAATAAAAGCAAGAAAGGCAATAAGGTCCAAGTGGAGGGACCAAAAGTGTCCAAAAGGACAAAACTTAGAAAAGTTGGTGATAAAGGTGGCATGGCCGCCCATCACCTTTTCTACACCCATTTTCGGTCATTTTAGAGAGAGAACAAGGGAAGAAGAGCAGAAGTCGGTTTTGAAGAAGAAGAAAAGAAGAAATCGAATTCAAGGTAAGAATTCGTGGTTTTTGCATTTTATGACGGGTCCAGGTTATGTGTTTGTATGCTTATGTGGTGTTTGTGCTCGGGTGTGTGTGTCTTTGGATGTTGTTTCTAGGTGTTTTGAACTCTTTGCAAGCGGGTTAAAAGGAAGAACACCAAGTTGCACCAGGTGAGTTCTAGACCCCGGTTTTTTACATGATTTAAACTATCTTTGGGGCTGAAAACGTATTAAAATGATTTTACAAAGTTTATGTGAATACCCGTATGTAATGTGTATGTTGGGTTAGTTCTGGATGGTTTATAGGCTACTCATGTTTAGAATAGCCACATTATGCTTAGAACAGATGGGTTGATGATTAGGATGGAAAATATCCTAGAAACATGTTTATAGAATGCTCAGGCGCCTAGATAAGTGTTCATACGTCTGAAAGTGCCTTAGAAAAAATTAAGTGTAAGTCATGCGCCTAAACAGTAACTCATGCGCCCAAAATTTACCTTAGAATTTAAGTTCTGCTCATGCGCCTAAACAGTGGCCCATGCGCCTAGAAATGTTAGTCGGATGACTAAAGGTAGGGCCATGCCACCAATAGTGCCCATGCACCAAGTGGCCATGCGCCTAAGTGTTCATGTGTCCAAATAGTATCCATGCGCCTAGATTGGGCTGGAATTTACTAAGTGTTCAGACGTCCAGAAGTCCCCTGCTCCTGAAAGTGGCCCATGCGCCGAAGTGTTCCATGCGCTAAATAGTGTCCATGCGCCTGCATAGTGCCCATGCGCCTAGGATTAGAAATTTCTGATTTTGGGGAAAATGTGTAAAGTAGGCTTTGAATTGGGAAATTCCGGAGGAACTATAAGTTACTTTTGAGGTCATAAATAGTCGATGGGCATGTTATGATGATGAGATGAGGATGATGATGTTGCATGACTATGCATGATGTTATGTATGTATGTATGATGCCCTGTGATGATGTATGTATGTTAGTTATGTTCCTGTGATGTGAAGTTTTCTTTCCATGGCTTTACGTGTTATGGTGATAAATGAAACCGAAAGTATATGTAACGTAAAGTGAAAGATAATGAAAAGAGGAACATGATGAATGAATGCATGCATTAACGAATGAATAAGTTTAAAAAGTCTTGCAAGCAAATGTATGGAGGTTAAAACCTAATGAAGGGTGTTAGCACTGTGTGCGGGTTAGCTACACCAGAGGATGCACAATACCAGGTCCAATCCCTATGTTGACCCATTGTAGGGATCCTTGCCCTTGCTCAGGGTACTGGAGTCAGCTTCGTGCACAATGTTCGGGGTCTATGAAAGACCCAGGCCCCAGTAAACCAGCTTCAGCCAATGTTCGGGGTATAGCCTATGGCATTGATCCGGAATTAAAACGAAAAGATGAACGGGAATTTACGTGCCTCAGGTACTGGAGTAGCTTCGTGCACAATGTCGGGGCTGGATAGACCTCAGGCCAGTAACCAGATTCGGGCACAATGGTCGGTATTGTACATGTCACAGTGTAATGAATGAACGATGGCTTAACGAACGAAATGAAGATCATAACGATGTTATCTGTATGTAACGTATTGTTGGACCAAAAGAACCAATGAGCCTGATCAGAGAAACCTCTAAGTCCCACAGGACATCACAACAGCTGAAGAAGACCTGATCAGCTGTTCTACAAAGTCTGAAGAATACAACTGCTGAAGTACGTCTGAAGTACTGAAGACAAAGACTGAGACAACAGCTGAAGATCTAAAGTCTGAAGACTTCAACAAGTACTGAAGACAAAGACTGAAGATCAACAGCTGAAAGACAAAGTCTGATGCTCAAGTACTGAAGACATCAGCTGATGTTAACAGCTGATGACAACAGCTGAAGAGGGCTTCTTCAGTTGTTGTGATGGTTTTTCTTCAGTAGTTTTCTTTTCTTTCAGTAGTTTGTTTACTTTTCTTTTCAGTACTTGTAAACAACTGAAGAGGTTGTTCTTCAGTTGTTGTAGTGTCAGTAGTTTTATGTTTTTCAGTAGTTGTAAATAAGATGTTTAACACTTAGGAACATTTGTAAGAAGATGTCAGTTGTTGACATCTTCAGTAGTTGTTAAACATCAGTAGTTATAAAACGGTTACATGTCACTTTCAGGTGACATCAGCCTACGTCATTCTTTCCTTTATAAGGAAAGATGACTCACCTGTAATCGTGCCTTTGAGGCCGACAATCTTAATGCAATATTCCTTTTGTCGGATATTTCTCTCTCTATAACAAAATTCTTTTATCGTTTTATATCGAATGTTCTTGTTTGAATTTGTCTAATTCTGAGCTATTCCGCTGCTATATCTGTTCAATCGATTAAACCAAGAGGCTGAGATCCTAACAAATGGTAAACCAAGAGGCTGAGATCCTAACAAATGGTATCAGAGCAGGTTAATCATTGATCGATCTAACAATTGATCATTGAAACTGTTCAATCGCTCTAAGTTTAATCGAATTAGCAAATTCGCAAGGATCTGTTATAGAGATTGAGAGTGTATCGCTTCTGGCCGTTTTATTTGAGGTTCTGTGTGGTTTTGAGCTAAATTTATTGTGATTTTACTTGAATCTGTCTGATTTTCCACAATGACTACTTCTTCGAATGATCCTTTCAATACTGGATCCTCTACCAAGCCTCCGATCTTGGTGAGGAATGAGTATAACATTTGGCAGAGAAGATTGCTCCATCACCTGTCTGTCAATAGCTCAGGTTGTTGGACATCTGTGGTACATGGACCACATAAGCCAATGGTGAATGATCCGGAAACAAACCAGTTGGTTCCAAAGAAGAAGGAGCAATACTCCGATGAGGACAAGAAGTTGTTTGAAATCGATGCAAAAGCCCATGGAATTTTGGCTATGGCTATTCCTAATGAGATTTACTCTGGGCTTCTGCATTGTGAGTCTGCTCATGACCTCTGGAATGCCATCAAAGAACAATTTGGTGGTACTGATGAGGTTTTAGCAAACAACAGGGAAATCCTCGCCCAACAATATGAGACTTTCTCTCATAGAAAGGGTGAGACTCTGACTCAACAATTTGAGCGGTTTTCATGTTTAATCTCTGAATTGAAAATGGTTAAACATGAATATACCAGGAGTCAGATGAACCATAGATTCCTAAGATCACTGCCTGAGAGATGGAACACATATACCATTGTTCTACGCTCAAATGCTGATGTTGATCGCCTATCTCTCCCAACTTCATGGGAAACTGCTTACATTCGAGAGAGAGATAGAGCAGAAAAGGAAATTGGTTTCATCTGGCAAGCTCACTGAGGATTTTGTCCAAGGGAACACTGCCCTGATTGGACATCAAGAGTCAGAATATGCGTCATCTGAAAGCCAGTATGATGAGCATATTGATTTCTCTACAAACACTTCTGAGCCTGCCTTTGTGAGTGTTGATAGTTATTCTGCTGGTAGTAATAGTGACAATCTATGTTTCATCATGGATGATCTCAAGGGGATTGCTGATGATGACTTAGAAGAGATGGATATTTTGAGCCAAATGGCCTTGATAAATATCAGATCTCAGAAGTTCTACAAAAGAACTGGAAGGAAATTCCCAGGACTCTCTGGCAAAACCAAAGTTGGTTTTGACAAGAGTAAGTTGAAGTGCCATAAATGCCACAGGCTTGGGCACTTTGCAAGAGAATGTAGATCATCTGGATCTAACTCTCCTGCACCTTTTGTGACTTTCCCTGGCAATAGTCAACAAAACAGAGGGCAACAACCTGTCAATTCTGGTTATCATCATCAACCACAATCTCCTGCATATTTTGTTCCACAGGGGCCAATGCCATATCCATACCCCTGCTATTACATGCCACAACCAGGCCAGGTTCAAGCACCCACTGCTCAGCAACCACATGCACTCCCTGAGCCTCAACCATCCCAATCTCATCAACCTAATCAACTTCAACAACACAGCTTCTTCACACCAGGAGTTGTTGACTGGAGCAGTTTACCAGATGATGTGTCTGGTAATGAACAACTGTTCTCAGGTGCTGGTCAACATGGTGGTGAGCATCCTTTTGGAAATCTAGCTCTCATGGCTTTGGAATCCTCTGATGGATCATCCTCAAGTACCTCTTCAACACAGGTATCACAGGTATCCTCTGAGGCTAAGGCCAAATTATGTTCTGAAACTTGCATAGCAGCATTTGCCTCTATTAGAGAAGCAAATGTGGCTTTAATCAATAAAAATGTAGAGCTAGAACAAACAATTTCCAAAAATAAAGCTGAGTTTGAGTCTGTGCTAAAAGAGAAAACTGATGAGATTTACAAATTAAAATGCCAAATTCTGATGATAAGGCTAGGGAGGATGTACTCTTAGAGAAGTACAAAGACCTCAAAGATACTCTTGCTGTCACCCAGGTAGAGTGTGATCGATGGGTACAATCTTGCAAGGGCTTTGAAATGCTTCTTAGTAAGCAAACAGCTTCCAATGTGAAGTTTGGAATTGGTTATAATCACACTGCTCCTCCTACAGTTTTTGCTTCAAGAGCAGGAGCAGAATCTGATGGAGAAAGTAATGACCAATCCACCTCATCATGTGATTCACTACTTGATAAAGCACCATCAGTAGTTGAAGTCAGTAGTAATCCCTCTGTGAACCTATCAGCTGATATTGATGGTTCAACTGCTGACACTCACATGATCAATGAGTTGATCAACCCAAGTGTTATCCCTAGAAGTACTGAGGGTACTGGAGAGCAGGGGATAACATCTGGAGTTCAAATCCTAATGACTGACAGCACTGAAGAGAAGAAAACTGTCAGTAGGAAGGATTTGAAGCCTACTAAGGAAGTTGACAAGAAGGCAAAAAGTGCTTCTAAACTGCTGAAGAGCAAGTCTTCAGTAGTTTCATCTTCTTTAGTTGATGATCAACAGAAGATGAAGAAGAAACCATGTGAAATATGTGGTCTATTCAATCATCTCACAGATGATTGTTGGTACAAAAAGGGATCCAAACTCAAACAAAAGGAGAAAATTAAAGAAAACTTGGCTAAAATGAAAACTGAGTTTGAGTCCAAGTTTGTACCAGCAGCATCAAATCCTGTTACTCCTATGTCCAAAAAGAAATCTAAAAGGAAGGAGTGCAACAGGCAATAGCTGAGGTTGCTCAAAAGAAGATGGTGCAACACAAGAACTCATCATCAAACACCAATACCAATGTGTCTGAAGAGCTGAAAGCTCTTTCCAGAATCAGACACAGCTGGTAATGATGGTTCAACATCTGTTGGGAAGAGTTAACCAACTTGATGGCCCTGTGTTGAAACCCCAGAAAAGGAGATCCAAGCCAAGGATTCCTCTTCTACACCATCTCCTTCACCTCAAGCTATTGTGCCCAATAAACCTGTTAGTTTACCATCTATTGATGAGACCAGGCCCAAAACCAAAAAGGTTTGGGTCTCCAAAACTAACTGATTGTTTATTAATGCAGGTTTCTTCAACATGCCAAAGTAGCATCTGGTATGTAGACAGTGGGGGATCTATGCATATGACTGGGAACAACTCACTTCTTAATGACTACTCTCCAGGAAGGAAGGGTTTGTTTCTTTTGGCAATGATGCAAGAGGTTACATCATCGGGAAGGGCTTTGTTTCCAATGGGGAAATAAAGTTTGATGATGTCAACCATGTGGAAAATCTCAAGTATAACCTCTTGAGTGTCAGTCAATTGTGTGACAAAGGCCATGTTGCCCTTTTCACAAGCCAGAACTGCCGGATTCTGTCATCCAAAGTTCTGAGTTTGATTGACAAGGTATTGGATGCTCACACTCTCCTGAAGGCCAACAGGACAGGAAGAGTGTATGCCTTAGATCTTTCCAAGAAAATAGATCTCAAAGGCCATCCTTGCCTATTTTCCAAGGCCTCTCCTCAAGAATCTAATCTATGGCATAGAAGGCTGGGACATGTTAATTTCAAGAACATGAATCAGCTGATACACCATAGTTTAGTAAGGGGAATGCCTATGAAGGAGTTCAAGTGTGAAAACAACTGCACTGCTTGTTTGAAAGGAAAACAGCACAAGGTTTCATTTCACCTATTGAAGAACCAAAGTCCACTGCCTGCTTACAACTTCTTCACATGGATCTCTTTGGTCCTGTGAGAGTGATGAGCATGGCACAGAAGAAATACTGTCTGGTAATTGTGGATGATTACTCCAGATTTGTATGGACTTTCTTTCTACATTCAAAGGATGAAGCTGCACAGAAGATCATAAACTTTGTGTTGTATGCTGAGAAGCAGTATTCCCTCTCAGTCAAGTGTATTAGAAGTGATAATGGAACAGAATTCAGGAACAATACACTTGATGAGTTCTACCTTTCCAAGGGAATAAAGAGACAGTTTAGTATTCCAAGAACTCCTGAACAGAATGGAGTTGTGGAGAGAAAGAACAGGACCCTCATTGAAGCTGCAAGGTCTATGTTGGCTGATTCTGGACTGCCATTGACCTTTTGGGCTGAAGCTGTCAACACAGCATGCTATGTGCAGAATAGAGTGCTAATAAATCAGAGGTTGATGAAGACTCCATATGAAGTTCTACATCATTTGGCCCCTCTCATTTCATTTTTTAGAGCATTTGGGTGTCCCTGTTTCATTCTCAACACAAAGGATCAGCTCCAGAAATTTGATCCTAAGGTGGATGCAGGGTACTTTGTTGGTTATTCATCAACTTGCAAGGCATACAGAGTCTTCAACTGCAGAACAAAGATGGTTGAAGAGACTCTACATGTCAAGTTCAATGAATCTCCAAAGGACAAGATTCCACAAAGCCCTGTGGAGCTCTTTGATTTGGACATACTGCAATATGTTCCTTATCAATCTCCTGCTGTTGCTCCTGTCAACAGTTCACCACCTGGTGTTACTACTGAAGATGATGATGATAGTAGTAATCACCTCTTCAGGTTTAGTGACCAACTGCCTGAGTCCTCTAAACCTGATGCTCCTGTAGCTCCAGCAGCACCATCCACAACAAATGCTGATGAGATTTCTGCATCCTCAACTTCATTTGAGTTGCCACCATCTTCATGGTTTCAAGAATCTGCATCAACATCTGCTGCTGCTGAAGATCCTACAAACACTTGCACAGATTTGATTGTTTACCAAGAGCTGAAAAATCACCCAATGTCTCAAATCCTTGGTGATATCAATGCTGGTGTTTCAACCAGAAGCCAGTTGTCCAATTTCTGCTTCTATGCTCTCTTCATCAGTCAGCTAGAGCCGAAGAACTATCATGTAGCTTTGAGAGACAATGGATGGGTTGAAGCCATGCAGCTTGAGCTTCTTCAGTTCAAAAACAGCAAGTGTGGGAGCTTGTTCCTCTACCCCCAGGTAAGTGTGCTATAGGCACTAAATGGGTGTTTAGGAATAAAACTGATGAAAATGGGCTAATTGTTAAGAACAAGGCCAGACTGGTTGTGCAGGGGTTTGCACAAGAAGAAGGTATTGATTATGATGAAACCTTTGCCCCTGTAGCCAGACTGGAGGCAATTAGATTGTTTTTAGCCTATGCTGCACTCCACAATCTTAAAGTTTTTCAAATGGATGTCAAAAGTGCTTTTCTATATGGTACAATAAAAGAAGAAGTTTATGTGTGTCAACCACCAGGCTTTGAGGATAATAAGCACCCAGAATGGGTATATAAGCTTGATAAAGCTCTTTATGGGTTGAAACAAGCACCTAGAGCTGGTATGAGACCTTATCAAACTTTCTTCTACAGAATAATTTCACTAGAGGCTCCATAGATAAAACTTTATTATTAAGAAGGTGGATCAGCATAAGCTACTTGTTCAAATTTATGTTGATGATATTATATTTGCATCCTCTGATCCCCAATTGTGTGTGATTTCCAAACCTTAATGCAACAGAAGTTTGAAATGAGTGCAATGGGAGAATTACAGTTCTTTCTAGGTTTGCAAATCAAACAAAAAGCTGATGGAATTTTCATTCATCAGTCTAAATACACAAAAGATCTTTTGAATAAGTTTGATTTACAAAACTGTAAACCCTGTTCTACTCCCATGTGCAACACCACACAATTGGATGTTGATCAGAAAGGTAAAGGTGTTGATGAAACCCTTTACAGATGTATGATTGGTTCCTTGATGTATTTAACAGCTTCTAGACCAGATATTATGTTTGCTACATGTGTTTGTGCTAGATTTCAGGCTGCACCTAAGGAGTCTCATCTGATTGCAGTCAAGAGGATCTTTAGATATCTGCAAGGTACACAATCTCTAGGCTTATGGTATTCCACTGGACATTCTTGCAAATTAGTTGCTTTCTCTGATAGTGACTATGCAGGGTGTAAGTTGACCAGGAAATCAACTTCTGGTGGATGCCAATTCCTAGGCAACTGTTTGATTTCTTGGCAGAGTAAGAAACAAACATCTGTTGCTACATCCACTGCTGAAGCCGAGTACATTGCTGCTGCAAGTTGTACATCCCAAATACTCTGGCTTCAGAATCAACTTTTGGATTATGGCATTACAGAGACTAAGACTCCATTATTAATGGATAGTGCTTCAGCTCTTTGCATTGTCAAAAATCCAGTCCAGCACTCTAGGACCAAACATATAGAAATTAGACATCATTTTATAAGAGATTGTTTTGAAAAGGGTCTAATTAATCCTATGTTTGTGCCTAGTGCTGATGAGCTTGCAGACATTTTTACTAAGCCTTTGGATAGTTCAACTTTCCACAACCTGGTGTTAAGGCTTGGTATGCTGCAGCTAGAATAAGTGACAACTACTGATGATCTCAGTAATTACTGATGATCATTGGTAACCATGTCACATATAAGTACTGATGAGTTATTTTACCCTCAGTAGTTTTTATAACTACTGAAGGCTAAATGCTTTAAGTACTGTACTTTATCTGTTCTACACTACTGATGTAGTTACAACTACTGAAATCAGTAGAAACAGATAAGTACTGATGTCCTATGAAACAACTGAAAACAGCTAAAAGCTGATGAGTAAGTGTTGAGGACAGTATGAAACAGCTGAAAGGCTATGAATTGACGACAACTACTGATGAGTACTCTCTCTTCAGTAGTTCACAAACTGCTGTTTCTTTATAAACAACTGAAGCAATACCATGTCTTCAGTAGTTTCACAACTACTGATGACTAACACCAAGTCTTCAGTTGTTTACAACAACTGATGGCAAAACCACGGTCTTCAGTAGTTTCACAACTACTGATGACTAATACCAAGTCCTCAGTTGTTTCAACATCTGAAGTCCAACTTGTCTTCAGTAGTTTTTAAAACTACTGATGCCTAAATCAGAGACTTCAGTTGTTTCAACGTCTGATTGTAAACACCATGTCTTCAGTTGTTTTATAACTGCTGACCACACCAATACCATCAGTCGTTTCAAACCTCTGAAAGTTAATACCACGTCATCAGTTGTTTCAAATACTGATGACTAACACCAAAACCTTCAGTCGTTTCATAACCCGTACCCTATATATACCTGATCCCTCTTTCAGAGTTTTTCATTCTTTCACGACCTAAAATTTCAAAAGCTCTGAAAACCTTTCACCTTCATTAATGGCGACCATGCAACTCAAGCCTCGACACAACTGTGTCGCGTACCTCACAAAATCGCCCTTCTGGACCAAATTTGATAATGCTATAGATCTTATGGTCCAATCCCCACTAAAAACGGCTTTCCTCTAAATCCAATCATTTATGCCGATTCGCTACATCAGTTTTGGATGAATGCGACCGTTAATGGAGAATCTATCCATTCGTCCATCAACTCTCATAAGGTGGTCATCTCTACTGCTACCATCCGCCAGATATTACTGTTAGATGATGCTGCCTACCCTGTTGGATATCCTAAGCGCCAACTTGATCTTTCATTTGGACAACATGGATATCAGGGTGATCTTAGTGCTTCGACATCCTGAAGAAACATTTTCCAGATGCTGAACGATTGATATTTCATATGGTAAATGTTTGCCTGGCCCGAAGACTTCCTCTTGGGATCAACTGTCTTCCAGATGGCAACAGGTATTGTTCTCTATCCTTGAACAAGAACCACTAAACTTTTCTGAAATAATTTTTCTTGAACTCAAGGATATGGCCACAAAACCACTTTCTAACCGTTGGATACTATATCCTCGGTTTATAATGGCCATAATAGAGAATCAGCTTTCTGCTGAGGGACTAGTTGGTCTGGGAGTCCCTGCTTTGGCTGTATTGCCGGAGGTATACTCCCGACACAACACTGACCAAACTCTCAAACAGGCTGCCAAGCTGCGCAAACCCACGCAGCTGGAACCCACAGCCTCCACTTCCACATCCAAAGTCCCCTCCAAACCCACAAAGAAGAAGCCTAAGAAAGCTACTCAGGGAGTTGAGTCCCCTGTGGATGCTCCTGCTGCACCAAAGCAGGTTATCTCTACTGGAAATAAACCCCCAGTAGAGACTATGACTCCACCAACCGAAGCCGCTCAGGTTTCCTCTCAAAAGGAACCTGAAGCAACCACTCAAAGGGAAGCCACACTGCTGGGATCCTCCTCACTTGAGGGGATTACCATTGAAGAGCACCACTTGTCCGGGTGCACACTGCTTCCACACCCTCTCCTGATGCAACCGCCCCTCAAAGCCCTACAATCATTGTTGCAAAAGTGCTGAACAGTTGCATTCCTCACCCCCCACCCAGACACCAATCACTACTGGGATAACCTCAACACCTGAGGGGGAGGATCACAATGCTTCTGTCAACCCACAGCACAGGGGTTATCATGTTCCATCTTCTAGTGTAGATAAGGAGGTGCGAACTTCTGGTGAGGCTGCCACTGCCCCTGACTCAGCAAATGACCAGGATGCAGTTGGTAACATCTCTAAGACCTCACCAGCGGCAACAGCTGATGAAGGACATAGTCCTGAGGCTGGAAGTCCCCAGAACCGAGAACAAGGGGCACATGCTATAATTGATCTACACTCAAGGCATGTTCATTCTGACTCTGTCAGGAGGTCAGGTGATTCAGTATCAACTGATGATGACCTGAGCTTCTTCTATGATGTAGTTGCTCAAAACACCATTCTAGAGGATGAGGTTAGCAGACTCAAAGAGCTGCTGGCCAAGATGTCTCAGGATGCAAGTCCATCTGCCACCACAATACACCCACAGATGGCACCTTCTTCTGAAGGTCCCCTACACACTGAGCCAATATATACTTCCAAGCCACCAGCCTCTGCTTTCGGCACTGATTCTCAGGAACAGAACCATCCTGATCAATCAGTTGCTACCCTTCAAAAATCCCTACCTCTCATCACTCCCATGATCACAGATATAGTGATCAAAGCCATTGATGAGAGGCTTCCTACAATAATACAACCCTTGGTGGAGGAGTTGGTGACTAAATCCCTTTCTACTGCTCAAACCCTTGCCCCAATGCAACCAAAAAGGGGGAGAGTCAGTCAGTTAAAGGAAAAAGGAAAAGGATAGATGGGGAGAAGGAGAAAGAATCAGAGAAGGTAAATGAGAAGGAGAAGGAGAGTGAGAAGGGAGCTGAAGTGAATGAAAGTCAAAAAGACTTTCATGTCACATATCAAAAGAGAAAAGGAGAGTCTGAGAAGGAGAAGGAGCTGAATGATATGGTGAAAGAAGCTGACGCCAACCATAACCGTTCAATGGATAAAATCATTGAGCAGTTTATAGGCAGGGTTTTGACATCCAACAACTAGACTCCGAGATCAGAAGGTTGGAAACAGAGGAGATCAACTCAAGATGGGCTAGCTATGATGCCTTAGAAAGAGAAAGGCTGGAGATAATGATCAGATTTATAGCCAAATATGGGAAGATCTCTCATTGAAATAAGGGCCTGGACCAGGGACAACATCTTGGCAATAACCACCAAGATTTGTTCGTCTGAAGCATACTCCAAAGGTTTAGTGATTGAGGTATGAATGAAGCTGGGGTTGGGAATCGAAAAGAACTGACAAAATTTACCAAAGCCTCCCTTACAGCCAAAATGCTAAAACAGTCTGAAAAACCTCAATCCTCAAAATCACTATCTCCACAACCCACTAAAACAACCCCTTTACCCTCTAAACCAACCATCCAACCCACAAAACCAAATCCTTTACCCCCAAAACCCATGCCAGTGATGTACCTAGCCAAAAGAAAAGAAAGGTACTGAGGCCTGATGAAGATGAAGAGGAGGATGAAGACAGACTGCCACTCTCTGCAGTTATTACTTTGCCTAAGGCTAAACCAATGTCCATCACTCCTGCTTCTCAAATGCATGATGTAATGATAAAGATTGAAGAGGAACAGATGCAAAGACATGATGAGGAAATGCTGAAAAGCATTGACAAAGCATATGCCACATCTTCTTCATCATTAGCATGAAGAAAGAAGTATTAAGATTGTACACCCTTGCTAATACCTTTCAATACCAAAGGGAAAGAGTAAGGATATGGCCTGATCCTAGGGTGGCACATCGGATTGTCAAGAAAGAAATTCCTTCAAAATACAAGGGCCAAGTGAAGAGAGTTGTCGACGAAGACATCACTGTGGTTCTTGTAGTGTCACCTTGGGAAATTGTTGAAGAGTTCAAGAAAGCCTATGAAGCCAAACAACCACCTCAAAAGATGTTAGAGAACAAAATTATAAAGAAGGGATTGGTTTACAAAAGACTTGAAAACTTCAAACAAGAAGAGCTCAACCTGCTCTTAGAAGGGACTCATCCAGATGAGTTTGCTTATAGACAAATAACCACGGTTGAGCTCAAGAATGGAAAACAGGCCAAGTACATATCTGAAGTGTATGGCCGAGAAGGATTATTTGATGGTGTGCCCGAGGTGCTGACAATGGATGAGCAAATCATGTTTCTAAGGGCTTACACCAGGGAATCATATAGGCTGATACACGGGAAGTAGATCTCATGGTTGGGGTAACAGCTCGGTGTCCAAGTCCCCAATACAGAGCTCCCAACCATATCATGCCAAACAGATCATCAGAGACTTCTTCCCAGGCCGGTGCTGAAAAAGGGTCACTTCTCATCTGATCAAGAGGATAAAAAGACCAATCTATCTGCCAAAATAAGTGGGACTCGTCAATAACTTAGAGGTTTTGGCTGCATTGGTTCAGGGGGAGTTTGTTGGACCAAAAGAACCAATGAGCCTGATCAGAGAAACCTCTAAGTCCCACAGGACATCACAACAGCTGAAGAAGACCTGATCAGCTGTTCTACAAAGTCTGAAGAATACAACTGCTGAAGTACGTCTGAAGTACTGAAGACAAAGACTGAGACAACAGCTGAAGATCTAAAGTCTGAAGACTTCAACAAGTACTGAAGACAAAGACTGAAGATCAACAGCTGAAAGACAAAGTCTGATGTTCAAGTACTGAAGACATCAGCTGATGTTAACAGCTGATGACAACAGCTGAAGAGGGCTTCTTCAGTTGTTGTGATGGTTTTCTTCTTCAGTAGTTTTCTTTCCTTTCAGTAGTTTGTTTACTTTTCTTTTCAGTACTTGTAAACAACTGAAGAGGTTGTTCTTCAGTTGTTGTAGTGTCAGTAGTTTTATGTTTTTCAGTAGTTGTAAATAAGATGTTTAACACTTAGGAACATTTGTAAGAAGATGTCAGTTGTTGACATCTTCAGTAGTTGTTAAACATCAGTAGTTATAAAACGGTTACATGTCACTTTCAGGTGACATCAGCCTACGTCATTCTTTCCTTATAAGGAAAGATGACTCACCTGTAATCGTGCCTTTGAGGCCGACAATCTTAATGCAATATTCCTTTTGTCGGATATTTCTCTCTCTATAACAAAATTCTTTTATCGTTTTATATCGAATGTTCTTGTTTGAATTTGTCTAATTCTGAGCTATTCCGCTGCTATATCTGTTCAATCGATTAAACCAAGAGGCTGAGATCCTAACAAATACGATTAACCAAGAGGCTGAGATCTAACACGTTATGTGTATGATCACGAACGAAACGTATTGTAGGACCTAAATGAAATAAATAACGATTTGATGTTGTTTTATTATAAAACTAGAACTCACTCGCGACGCTGATTTTATACGTTTTCAGTTGGCAGGTAAACGTTGCGAGAATGGCACGAGGCGGCTACTCAGCTCTTGTGGATGGCATCTATTTAATTAAGGCTTTTGTGATGTAATACAACGATATAATTTGTAACCGACAAATGAGGCATATTTTGCAAAAGTTTTTAGGATGAAAAAATGAAGAGCATGTGGTTTAGGTTTCCGCTGCAATGTTTTGATGAATAATGTAAAGTATTGTTTTACGTGCGATGAATCACCAGCTGTAAGCGTCCCGGAACGGGGCCTTAATAAGCATGTATGGTGACTATTATGTCATGTGTGATAGTGCCTTGTAGAGCGATGTTTTGTATTGTTGATGTTTATGTTCAGGTTAGTTGTTTATCTTCCAGATGGCTTACGTGATATGTTGTGAAAAAAGTGTAAAGTATTAGAACGTTAAAGTGAAAGATAATGAAAAGAGGAACATAATGATAGAATCAGCATTATGAAAGAGAAATAAAGAAAGGCTTGCAAGCAAAAGTACGGAGGTGCATGGATCTAAAATGCCTAAGCTCAACTGTGTGTGGTTTAGCTAACCCTTAAGGATACACGCAGGGATCTAGTCTTTGTGACTGACAGTGGTATAGTACATGATTTATAGGGGTTACTCACCCCGGTGCTGGTGCCAGGCTAGTGCGTTATGGAAGTCAATTATGATCTTCGACCAGTACCCGCTTTGTGCATACGTGTTGAGGTATGATATACAGTGGAGATCTTTGTCGCTTACCCCAGTGTTGGTGCCAGCTATGTGAGTTATGAAAGTCATTTATGATCTTCAGCCCAGTACCACTTTGTGCATACGTTTGGGGTATTGCTGATGACACTGATCCGAAAAGAGATAAAGAAAGAATATGATGAACAGTAAAGGAAGATAATAATATTATTATCTATGTGTACGTAAGATGTGTAATCATGTACGAGAGTATAGTATGATTTGAAATAAAGTAAAGAATGGTTTAAAATGAAAGAAAAGTGTATTTTATTTTAAAATTAGAACTCACTCAGCAATGCTGACTTTTATGTTTTTCCAGTTGGCAGGTAAAAGTTTCTGAGAATGGCACGGGGCGGCTACTTGGCTTGTTTTGGATGGCATTCTTTTGTATAATGTTTTTGCATTGTAATACGAACAAACGATATTTTGTAATGAGTGTTGTATTAGTTTGCAAAAGCATTTATAATAAAATAAAAAGTTTGATTTAATGTTTCCGCTGCATTGTTTTATCAAAGTTAATGTAAATTATATGTTTTAAGTGCGATGATTGACCAGCTGTAAGTGTCTCGGGACGAGGCCTTACAATTAGTTTGCATTGTAAGTTATCTTTGTTTTATATGGTTAATAACATTTATTTATACAAATCAATTTACTAACATATATTTTTTTTCATTTTAAGATACTTTTATGGGTTAGATAATTTAGATGTGCTTTCTTTAATCCGGGTAACATCACAAGTGTCATGTGCGCTAATGATTCCCCTACTGTTAAAGAACACATCATGAATATATATGTACTTCATATAGACAAAATATTTTTTATCACACCATATTTTGCTAGGTAATATTTATTTATACACTATATATACATATAAACATAAGGATACTTAATTTATCTATAATATTTTTTGCAATTCCCATTGGTTGCTATTGATCATTTAACCTTCAACACAAAATGGATATATTCTTGATTCTATAAAAAGAAATAAGAATTTCAAATCCTATGCTCTTACATTTTTAATTGATGAAGCTTTTGGGCTTGTATTTGAATGGGAAATGATTAATGTATGTTTTTAATTACTTATTAATATTTGTTTATTGTTGATAAGACTAAATTATTAATTGTGCTTTTTGTTACAGTGTACAAACTTGGGAATGCGGCTTTATGATTATAAAACATATGTATGAGTTTGCCAAAGATATTCAACATCAATTTCCAAATAAAGTAAGTTATTTTTATCAATTTGTATATTTACATATTGTACTATTTATATATGACATCTTAATTTTTTTATTTGGTTTTTAGACTTGAAATGACACAAGCTATATGTCAGAAACAAACATTGACAGTTGATTTTACAATTAATGCCGCACTTTATAAGCAAAATGTATACTAGATAGACGTCGACGTATTTTAAGGTATCATCGTGTTATATATTGAAATTTTGTATGCTAAACACTAAGTGTTTGTAATATTATTGTTATTTTGATCGTTTGAATAATGTTTTATTATGTATCTTAATAGTTTGAATAGTATGGTATTAGATTTATATGTTGAGTTTGGGAGTAGAAATGAAATGTATCTGGAAATTTAGCAATATATATTTTGGAAAAAATACAATAAATAAATTGATTATTTTTATTTAAATTTAAAAAACCACCCTATAAATGCAAACATTCGCCCTATAAAAGAAATCCATAAACCGCCCTATAAAACTACAAATCGCCCTAAAACACCTAACCACCCTATAAAACTACAAATCGCCCTAAAATACCTAACCACCCTATAAAATAATCGCCCATAAAATATAATATTTTTTAGAGTGACGTTTTTAAGTGGGCGGTGTCAAACCGCCCCACAAACCATCCTAACATATAACTATCACCACCCTAACAAACTAGTTCTGTAATAGTGAATTTCTAGATATTGGACTTGATTATTTATGATTAATATGTTGTAGTCATGATTGGTTTGTATTTATATCTGAAATTAGTTGTAAGATATTAGGTGGATTCAAGAAATGAGGGTTATCACTTTCTAACTCTTATGTTATCAAGGTATGCATTATTTTTGTTTTATTTCTTTGGTTCAAATTCCTATTTTGCTAACTTTAAGTTAATTTACAAATACTGTGTTGCTACTATCTTTGTTTAAAAATACATGTATTTTCTTTGAGGTTCATTATGTGCTTTTGTTGTTGTTGTTGCATAATTTATTAAATTGTGGTTAGATTTTCTTGCTTCTTTTGATGTTTTATGGTTAATAATTTGTGTATTGAGTAGTTGTTTTGCATGGTGTAAGCTTATTCTAGTCTCTTCAACTCGAGTTCAAGTTTGCTATGTCGAACATCTGTTCCGTGTTTTTATAGCTATATTGATTGAAAGAACTATTAGAGATGTTGATTAATGTGTGTGCATATTGCTTGATGTGTTTCCAAATGATGATTATTATACTAACATTGTTTCAGGGTAAAGTGGATCTGTTTTAAATAATAAGATGATGAGCTTAAACATATAAAATACTCCTCAACAGTTATGACAAATGAGATGAATTTAAAAATGAAATGTAGTTCTGATAGATCTTTGTAAAGGTACTCATACGATTGCTTCTTATAGTATTTGGTTTCTTCATTTATGCATTTAGTAGAAGTAACAAAGTGGCTTTTTCTTACTAAATTTACAGCTTCCTGAAGATGTATAGAAGTAACAAAGTCAGACATATCTTGAGTAAGTGCTTTATGCTTCATTCAATAAGATCATGACTTTGCGAACATTACTGGTATTATACAGTTACTTTGGTTTAAGTGTTGTTGATGCAAAAAATTTTTTATCTCAATGAAAGCTACCTTTAATATGTTTTGTTATTATTATTTACTAGGTTACAATCCCGTGTAATACACGGGTAAATGTATAACCTATAATAAAAGAAGTTTTTCTTAAGACACGAGTCATCATTTTAGCATATCAAATGACATGTGTCATTATTCTAGCATATCAAAAAAATTATTTTCCCAGCTCTTTCTCATAAATACGAAAATTATAAAACAATCAATTTGACTTTTCTTTTTCATTTGTTTTTTTGTCTCTCTCATATTAAATGATGATTACTGTAAATAATTTAACTAAATTATTAAACAATTAAAATTTAAATATAATTATTTTAATAAATTACTAATACATATTAAATATAAAGTAATAATTTCTAATTCATTATGTGTTATAACTTTTAAATATTCATTATATTTTTATTTCACCAATGGATAATAACATTTAGAAAATAAAAAAATCATAAAACTAATGATTTTAATATTTTTTTTATTTCACTCATTTAATACATGAGCTCTACCTAGTAAATAATGTACTATTACATGGTATATAATATTAAATATTATGTATTATTCTAATTAAATAACCCATGTATTACATAT
This sequence comes from Flaveria trinervia, assembly GCA_025506515.1. NCBI lineage: Eukaryota > Viridiplantae > Streptophyta > Magnoliopsida > Asterales > Asteraceae > Flaveria > Flaveria trinervia. The sequence continues at coordinate 62,072,178 of CM046456.1, read as the reverse complement.
TTGAAAATTTAAAATTAACATATTTAAAATTTTAATTATGGATAGTTATTATTTACTAAATAGCTGTGATATCATTCTTAACTAAGAGGTGAGAGAAACAGAAAAACCAATTATTAGATGGCTTAGAATGGTGACAAGTATCCGGATTTATTTTTATTTATTAGTATAAAGATTTATTTAATTACCACTCTCTATACTTTTCTATACTTTATCAGGTCGTGTATGGTGCTGCGCGCCGCAACGCAGGGCGGTTTACAAAACTAGTTAAACTTAAATTATGAATGATGATTGTGTAAACCTTAAACTTAAAATTTAAATTTATATGAAGTATGGCTATTCGTACGTTATTGTATATGTTATTAATTTAGTTAGTACGAGCATACTATCAAATCTATAACCTATAATAAAAAAAATTTTCTTAAGACATGTGTCATCATTCTAGCATATAAAAATCATTTTTTCGTCTCTCTCTCATAATAAATACAAAAGTTATAAAAAAATTAATTTGACTTTCTTTTTAAATAAAATATGTTAAAACAAAACTATATATATTTGTGTTTCTTGTCTCTCTCATATTAAATGATAACTCTTGTAAATAAGTAAACTAACTTTTTAAACATCTAAAATATAAATGTAGTTATTTAAATAATTTACTAATACATATTAATTATATAATAATAATTTGTAATTCATTATGTATTATAACTTTTCAATATTCATTATATTTTATTTTACCAATGGATATTAACATTTAGAAAATAAAATATTCATAAAACTAATAATTTTAATATGTTTTATTTATTCCACCCATGTAATACATGAGCTCTAACCTAATGTATCTTGATGGTGCTATTGATCAACTTAATTTACTTATTTCTTTTATAAGTATAGAAGTAAATGTTTAACCTAATTTTCATGAGAAAATAAATGTATTATTCGTTAAAAATACGTTTGATGAAAATATTAATAATGAAACTATCAAAACTTCTATTTGAAGTTTTTTAAACTTGATTACTTTTAGTATATAATAGACCAAACTAGTTTTTCACTTCAAAGATGAATGATTAAACTAAGGTCTCATTGGTTTATAGAATTCTCATATATTGAAATTGAAAATTTTCTATACAAAATTATGTTTAATTAGTCAATGAATGGAATTAGAATTGAAAATTTTCAACAATCATCAGATTCACATTCATTTTACTTACTTATGGAATGTCTAACATTACAATGGAATATTCAAAATTAACATTCAAATTCCACTCAAAATTAAACAAAATAAACACGTTATCAATTTTAACAAAATGTAGATTCCAATTCCAATTTCATTTTAATTGCAATTCCTTTGCAAAACATTCTGCAAATCAGACGGCTCTTAAAGAGTTTGAAACTTTCCATTTAACATAAAAGAGTTAAAATCTTTAAAAGATGAAAGTTTTTAAAAAATGTTTTAATTTTAAAAAGTTTTTAAAACATGATGATAATCTATATGCTAACGAAATAGATCTTTTTCAAGAACTTGTTTTTAAGAGGAATTCTAAATATAGAATGTGATACACTTATTAGTTTATTAAACTAGAATTTTTACGAATTGTGCGTGGCCACGACATTATACGTGGTATGATAGAGTATAGACGACAATATATCCAAGTCTTTCAGAGCTAAATTCACGTCAACACGTAGAGCAACTCAAAATTATATCGTTAAATGAAAACGTATTATATTTGATCTGAATTTCTTTAAAACAAAATTTATGTCGAAACACTAACTTATAATTGTTCTGAGTTGTTTTCAAACTAAATTTGTGTTGAAATGTTAAGTAAATAAAAACGTATTATATTTGACCTGATTGTTTTTCCAAATAAAACTCATTTCGAAACATTGACTTATAATCGTTCCGACTAGTTTCCGGACTACATTTATGTCGAAGTGTAATGGGAAAATATTATATTTTACATACTCGACGTGCTTTCATACAAAAATAAAGTCGTAACGTGGTAGACGTATGTTAAAATCGTAAACAGCTTGAAGCGTATATAAAATTAAACGTGAAAATATTTTATATTTGACTTGAGTCGCTTTGTGTTAAGGGAAAGTTATGTTATAAATTTGAAACTTATAGTTGATAGAAATAAAGAAAGAATGAAAAAATAAAACAAAGGCTTTTAAGTCCTCTTAAGATTGGAACTCGACGTCTTGTGTTTAAAAGAAGATTGAATAAACCACTAAACCATGAAGCTAGGTCATGGTTCAAAGTTGCTAAGAATTTTATATGATACACTTTGAGACAGAATAAAAATATAGAGTAATCCTAACGACCTTTATAATTGTGTGGTAGTATAATTATATTTAAAAAAATTGATTATTTTTTAAATGCATATATGTCATACTAGAAAGGTGCCTACTCAATTCAACAATAAACGCAACTTGTAATTTTTTGTTTAAACTAAAAAAAAGTTGTAGCAATATCACATTCAAATTAAAATATATATACAATTTTCATTTTTGTATTGTTATTTAAAAAATATTAACATATGAAAAAAATTATAGCTTTTTAAAAAATATTGATGACCTTTGTTTAAAACAATAACTGTAATTACATAATTGTCTTTAAAACATATTTAAGGTAGTCAAATTCATTAAAAGTTTTGATTTGTCCCCTTGAACTCTTAAAAATTAATGTAAAAGACAGTATTGTTTTACATAAGCGTTGTTTCTGTAGAATGAACTTTTTTTAAACTAAAATTGATATTAAATTATTTAAGATCTATAATATCACAAAAAATATTAAATGGATTCGCTATATTGGTGATTAAATAATAATTTTAAAAGAAATTGCTTACGAAGATTTTTTATTAAATTTGCAACAAATAAAGTTAAACAAAGAAATTTAAATCAAAATTTATTATCATTGAAGGGGTATCACCCCAAAAGACAAACAAAGCCCGAACTGATAAAACGTAAGGTCGGGTTGTAAGCCTCAGCCGTGGATCACCCCAGTCGCAGCCCAAACGGGCTGTAAGCCCCGGCCGCGGCCCACTCGGGCTGCAAGCCCCAGCCGCGGCTCACTCGGGTTGCAAGCCCAAGCCGCATTTCACCCAGGATGGGGGCCCGAGCTGCAGTTCACCCTGCCCCAAGCTCACTACAAGCCTAAGTTGCGTTTCGCCCACAAAATAAGCCCAAGCCGCGGTCGAAAGAATGGGCCCAAGCCGCGGTCGAAAGAATGGACCCAAGCCGCGGCTGGGTACTTGGCTCAAAGACACGAGACACTTTCTCTCACCCATGACACTCAGAAGATCTTCATGAAAGGCCTGAAACAAGGCGAACGTGGTAACCAAGGAAGCCATTCATTGGTTACAAGAGAATAAGAAAGAAACACAAGATGACAAAACAAATAAAGCTAAAACATTGGCAGAGGTCAGAGCAGCCCCCAAAATTCCAAAGTCAACTACAAAGACAAATTACATTAATGCCAGTCAGAAACCCTTTGCACCAAAAAGGTATAAAACCCCTGGCTAGAGGATTTCAGTCTCATATCATTGACCACAGACTTCCAGGAATAGAACCATATTATATCTTGTGCCCATACACCAACACTATAAATACTTCTTTTATTCACATTCACATTCTCAGAACACTCTCAATGTAAACTATCTACTTATTAATCTTCCCTTTAAAAGTTATCTCAATACACATACTTATTCTCATGCCGGAGTGTGACCTCGGGGAGAAAACCCTTTCTGCCCGAGGCGAGGCTCACGGTGTTGTCTTTGTCTCACAGATACTTCGCTCGGCCGAATCCAAGCCCAGCTGCGTCCTGCTTCCCAACAGTCAAAGTCAAGGCCAAGTTCCAGCTTGATCCTTGGTAACAATCTCATTCTCACACTGCTCCCAAGTCTTAATCCCTTGATTAAGATTTGTGTAGCAACATTTGGCGCCATCCGTGGGACCTAAACAAAATATGTTTCACGCTCTCCATACAACGGGCAGATCTGTGCGTGTGGTACACTTTACAAGATATTCTGACTTATATCCACGACTCTGGGTTGTCAGGTTTCAAGTCTCCAACTATCTCCACCATATTTTACTAAAGGCAGTCTCGTTCATGTGCTTATATAGAATATGTTAGATATTTGACAACTAACAATATAACTTGTTTTCAAAACATAATTTTCTTAGTAAATGCTAAAAATGAAATACGATGAATATTCATGTGGTAAGCTCATTCGCACATATATCTAAAACACTCATATACATGCAACGGAACTATTTGTGTCATCTCCTGCATCCTTAATATGTTAAAGTATAGCCACTCCTTACTGTTTTGTATATGTTAATCATCTGAACACAACCTAAGTTCCGATTTCATTAGTCAAAATATTACAACCACTTTGTAATATATGTGGTTCATGAGTTTTTAAATAACATAATTACTGCATGATATACTTTGTTGACATAATTAAATCTACATTCCTTATCTTAACTCTCTTAATGAAAAAATATTAAGCTTTAATTGCTATCTACTATTAAACTATTCAAGTTACTATATAAGGGTTGCAACTCATTTACTTCAAATTGAATAAAGTATTTTTTTATGGATACGAAAAAGTTGTTGTGCGTGGGAAATTAAATAAATAAATACAATGGATATAATCAAAAACTATATTACTATAGTATATTAAAGTTCGACCTAACGTGTGTATAAGGGCCATGTGAGCCTGTCAAATTCATATAAATTTTTTCTAATTACCATGGCATTCAACTATTCTACGTCATATAAAGCACAGGGTACTAGCTATTATTTTCCTAAGCCAAGACTCGATGCTCAACCTTGTAAAATGTTTATCTGTTGGCTGGAGCCTGTCGGGGTAAATTGGCGAAGGCCGGGCAATGACACAAAAGTGCTTGCAGGTCGGTTCCCATGTGACACTGCTCCAAAAACTGAACCTTGCAAGACTCGCTCGTCTTGCTAGATCTATCAAGTCATGATAAATGCCTCTATATCTTTTTGTGCATATATTTTGGAGAGTGGAACGAACAGCTGGACAGGAAACAGGCCGCGGATGGGGCTCACCATCGTTGCTTAGTGAGCCGTAACTTCCCTATCTACCCTGTCACCGCTGGTCCAGTCTGAAGCTCCTTATGTCATGGCAAGCATCTATATATGGTCGCTCACATAAAACCTCCACTGCCTCGGAACCAAAATATTCGTTGGTGTTGTATTAAAGTAACGTTGTGGCCGAAGCTAAAATGGTGTGCAGTGGGTTATCATAGCAAACAACAAGTCAAAACTATGTCACATTGAGCTATGACAAGAAATGGACCGTATTCGGGCTTCATCTCGAGTCCAGTTTCATCCTTCCTCCAGCAAGAGGTTTTTGAGAATATGAATAAGTCCTAGACTAAAGGATCGTGGACATGAGCAAGACCTAAGCCGCACCTAGAAGCAGGAGTTCCGACTAGTGTGAGCTTTAACTGGTAATGAGATTTGTTTGGTGCTCAGTTGCAGTTGGTGTGAGCTGCAACTAGTGCTAAGATGTGGCTGGTGTAAGCTTCAACTGGTGCTAAACTATTGCTAGTGCTGAGCTACGACTGATATAATCTTTTACTAGTGTTAGATGCGATTGGTGTGAGCTTTGGCTAATGCTTTGCTCCGGTTGGTATGAGCTGCTGGTGGTTAGCGGCAGTTGATAGTGAATTACATATATGTTGACTTTTAATAAGATTCAAAGGATCCTAACATCTGGTGGGTTATAGCAAAGTTGCGAATCAATGGATTCGATGAAAAAAATGCCTAAGTTAAAGTCATTATTTAACCCAGAAAGATGGGAACAATGGCACATACAAACTCCCTCAACTAGATCTTACCACTATCCTGCATACATGAAATGGAACTCAGCTTTAAAGGTATTACATGTATTTATATGTAACTAAATGATGTATTTCAACTTTTATAAGTAGATAAGCCACCCAACCACGTATAGGTAAACAACGCTAAAAGAAATTAAGTCACCCAGACACGTCTAGGTGGAAACTTTGAAAACAATTAAGTTACCTAGCCACGTCTAGGTGAAAAACATTGAAAGCACCTAAGTCAGCCAGCCATGTCTAGTAGACAACTTTCAAAGCACTTAAGTCACTCGACCAAGCTTGGATAGATGATGTTACAAGCAACCAAGTAACTCATTCATATCTATGTTAACAACTATGAAATCAAGCAAATAACCAAGCTTGACTAGGTGATGTTACAAGCAACCAAGTAATCATTCATATCTATGTTAACAACTATGAATCAAGCAAATAACCAAGCTTGACTAGATGATGTTACAAGCAACCAAATAACTCAATCATATCTATGTTAATAACTAAGAAATCAGGCAAATAACCAAGCTTGAGTAGATGATGTTACAAGCAACCAAGTAACAGTCAATCATGTTTGAGTTAGTAGCCACGAAACCAAGCAAGTAACCAAGCTTGATTAGATAATGTTGCATACAACCAGGTAACTCAACCATGTTTGACTCTACTAATAATTAAATCAAGCAAGTAACCAAGCTTGAGTAGATGATGTTACAAGCAACCAAGCAACTCATTCATATCTATGTTAACAACTATGAAATCAAGCAAACAACCAAGCTTGACTAGATGATGTTACAAGCAACCAAGTAACTCATTCATATCTATGTTATCAACTATGAAATCAAGCAAATAACCAAGCTTGACTAGATGATGTTACAAGCAACCAAATAACTCAATCATATCTATGTTAATAACTATGAAATCAGGCAAATAACCAAGCTTGAGTAGATGATGTTACAAGCAACCAAGTAACAGTCAATCATGTTTGAGTTAGTAGCCATGAAACCAAGCAAGTAACCAAGCTTGAGTAGATAATGTTGCATACAACCAGGTAACTCTACCATGTTTGACTCTACTAACAATGAAATCAAGCAAGTACCAAGCTTGAGTAGATGATGTTACAAGCAACCAAGGAACTCATTCATGTCTATGTTAACAACTATGAAATCAAGCAAATAACCAAGCTTTACTAGATGATGTTACAAGCAACCAAGTAACTCATTCATATCTATGTTAACAACTATGAAATCAAGCAAATAACCAAGCTTGACTAGATGATGTTACAAGCAACCAAATAACTTAATCATATCTATGTTAATAACTATAAAATCAGGTAAATAACCAAGCTTGAGTAGATGATGTTACAAGCAACCAAGTAACAGTCAATCCTGTTTGAGTTAGTAGCCATGAAACCAAGCAAGTAACCAAGCTTGAGTAGATAATGTTGCATACAACCAGGTAACTCAACCATGTTTGACTCAACTAACAATGAAATCAAGCAAGTAACCAAGCTTGAGTAGATGATGTTACAAGCAACCAAGTAACTCATTCATATCTATGTTAACAACTATGAAATCAAGCAAATAACCAAGCTTGACTAGATGATGTTACAAGCAACCAAATAACTCAATCATATCTATGTTAATAACTATGAAATCAAGCAAATAACCAGCTTGAGTAGATGATGTTACAAGCAACCAAGTAACTCAATCATATATGTGTTAGTAACCATGAAATCAGCGGTAACCAAGCTTGAGTATAGCTTGAATATATGATGTTGCAAGCAAACAAGTAAATCATGTTCAAGTTTTGTAATCATCGGACCAAGTAAGTAAGTAGGCTTGGGTATATGATGTTAAAAGCAAGCACACTCATTTTGTTAGGATCTGGTATTTGAACGAAACACCAACTAATTAACGTGTTAAACCAAACCAAATACTGCGGAATCCTATTTGATTGGCGATCCAATCAGTGAGAATGCACATAGACACAATAATGAATTGAATCTAACGTCAAGAATCGATTAGGAATCGATCTACAGCGTTCTATGAACTTGGAGTACGAACTTAGAGGCTTCTGGACGGCTAGGGTACGTCTGGAGTCGAAGTGGATCGAATGCTTCTCAATTGTCACATTTTTCCACAAATTAAATGGTATTTATAGGTTAGAGTTGCTTATTCGGGCAACTGAACCGTGAGCATGGTTCATTCGTGCGATTGAGCCATGCAGTTGATCCATTCGCATGACTGAATGTTCAGTCGTGCGACTGAGTCAGACGCATGAAGCTATTCAGGCGTATGGACTATTTAGGCGCATGGACACTCAGTCACATGGCCATTCGGATGCATGACCATTGTTTGGGCGCATGGTCCAGTCAGACGCATGTGAACTTCACTTAACCAAGTTTGAATGTATTCATTATTATAACATTATGTATATCAATTCAAACAATCACAAACCTATATAATCAAGTCAAAAACGTTACTCAACTCATTAATGAAATATTAAACATTATAAATCACAACCAAAACATTATCATTTCATTAAGTACCTAATATTACATAAGTGCAAGACATTTAAGACATATAACATTGAAATCAGGATCTAGGTACATAAGTGTATCAACAAACTCCCCCTTGGACCTAGATCTATCTATTGTCTTACATCTTTCATATTTCCTCAAATTTCTTGTACTTAGCTTCTTTGGTGACTCCTGTATTTATCTCGAAAGCAAAATAGAGTCGTATTACATTCTGAAATTGTAAATCTTGTACTATATCTCGTGAGTCATAGAACAGTGGCCACTTGTATAATGTACAAACATCATTAGCTGACAAGTTGGTAAGCCACATTGGGTCAAACACCCTTATGGTTTCCATTTTACCATTTTTGTTCAAGACTATCACGACCTCTCCCATTCTCCAATCGTAGTACCACCATTTGAAATGTGGAGTGAAGTCTTGAGGCATCTCACGTAGTGGGATATTTGACATTGTACGTGGTGGACTCTACTTCAATACGACTTTTGGTTTGACAGTTATGGCGTCAACCTCAGATCTTCTGATGTACCTCGTTGGTTGTTGAGGTTTGAAGTTGACCCATCTGGTGTGGTACTCCCTCTTTAGAGCTACTTCAAACTAGCCTGACATCTTACAAGGGTCAGCATATAGCAATTTTAACTTTGCTAACTGGTTAAGCTCAAAACTTGGAAGAGTCTTCAGGTCATGTGGAAACCTGAAATACTTAATTTCCTTCTCACGTTTAATAGCGTAAACATTAAGGTCTTCAAAATGTGCCCATGCTATGATCCTGCCTGCCACCGTTTGATGTTTCTTGACCTTATACAATTTGGTGTAGACAGTTGACGTTGAAGTGCTGCGTTGGGCTCTTATCTCCTCAAAACATGCCGCCCATTCTGCCTTTTTGATGTTCACTTCAGCATCTGTGGCTTGGGCCTTATCTTTATCCATTCCAGACTCGTGTTCCATCCTGTCCAGAGTCTCAAAAGTGTCACTGACAAGGGTGTCTCCCAGATTGGGAATGGCAGTTCCTTCCTTGTCAGTGTACTGGGGATAGTGTTGAGCAGTGACATCTTCTAATTCAATCTCATCGACATCCTGAAGCTCATCGTCACTCTTTATATTCACAGCAGGAGCATCTTTCACAATCTCTTCAGCATTCAGCTTGAATATTTCGGCTAGTTGCTCATCAGTGAGATTGTGAATAATTTCTCCTTCTTCAGGAGTATACATCACAGATCTCCTTACAATACCTTGCAAATCAAGAATCAACTTCAGTTGAGTCTTGATCTATTGGAGTGGAGCAATATCATATCATCTCGTTGAAAATCTGGATTTGCTTGATTTAAACATTCAACACAGCAATCAATAATTAATAATTAAGACATAACCATTTACATTGCAGATAAACATTCATTACATAAATTTTATACATGATCCAAATACAAATGAGTTTAAATAACAATAAAACATCTAAATATTACTCTTGTCTTGGATCCTGTGTTCTTCTGTTATCGGGGCTGATGTCGAGGCACCTGGATCTTGAGTCTTTTTGGTCCGCCTCTCACTAGCTTCATGTGCACCTGAAGCAGATGACTCTCCCCCTCCTTCAATATCTCCTCCATCCTCATCATCACCTTCATCATCACCATCATCATTATCATCATCACTCTCATCATCATCACTATCATCACCATCATCACCGCTCCCTCTCTGATCTTCAGAGGCTCATCCTTTGTGCCTTAAGTTTGAGTAGGATGGTCCTCTTAGCATCCTCCAACTCCTTAATCTTCTTAGTAGATAACACATTTGCTCCTTGAGCTAAGAAATCTCTTGACTCTGAGCAGCCATTTGCTGAGCCTGCTCCTCAATTTGTTATGCCTGTTGAGAGATCTGCTGTGATTGTGCAGCAGTAAACTCCACTAACTATCAGAGTTGAGCAGTCTTCTCATCATCGGCTGCTAACAACTTCAGCACCATACGATTTAGTGCTGAAAGTTGTTCCTCTACCGTACTGGGAGGTAGAGATGATCCTGAGGGAAAGGAGGGGGGGATATGATGGTCCTGCCTGGTGGCTAGAGGTGGTGGTGGTGGCAGTGGTGAATATGGGAGGTGGTATGTGTGTGGGTGGTGATGGGTAAGTAGAAGTGGTGGTGGATGTGATGTGGATTGGGGGTGGAATCACTGGTGGAGGTGTGGCTGTAGTAGTGGAGGGTGGAGGTGTAGTGGTGAAAGTGGGTGGTATGATAGTGGTGGTAGCTGTGGTGGTGGAAGTAGTAATAAAGGTGAGTCATCTTTTCTTCTTCTTCATACCATGGGGTTGAGCCATCCTTTTCTTCCTCGATCCTGTCGAGGAGGATGCTCCCCTTAGGGCACGACTCATCTGATCGGGAGCATATGTGGGATCAGTATCATCCTCTCCCGACCCGCTAGGGCGTTCACCAACCGCCCCGAGCCCCCGTTCTGTGGCAACAACTTTGCTGCCCACAGTTCGGGTCGGTGGCTCCTCATCTGACTCATCCTCCTCCTCACCATGTATGAATTCCCGGTGGAATCCAACAGTCTCTACTACATCTCTAGTGGGGGTAGATGCTGGAGATACAAACTCAGCAGTTGGGCCCCTTGGTTGAGTGGGCCCTTCATCTCCAGCATCCCCGCTATCATCATCATCAGAGTCGTGCTCTGGGAGTTGTAGCTGGTCATCATCTGAGTCGTTGTCTACGTGACACCACTTACGCCTGCCTAGCGCCATGTAGTTCTCCTTGGCCAGATGGCCGATAAGCCTCTTTACCTGGGGCTTGACCTGCTTACCCCGGTAGACTCTCATACGACCCAGAGTCGTATCATCCATGATCTCCAAAGCCACTGCATCGTGGCGCTCCTTTGGAAGCGAGGGTAGCTTCTCATCAAAACTCAGCTGCAAGAACCTGGGGTACATACAGAAACCCTCTTTTCCCTTTGCCTCCAGATTCTTTACGAGGTAAGAGAATATCATGCTTGAGAAGTTGAAGGGGTAGTTCAGCACCAGTGCCACGTAGGCATTTTGTATCTGGTCCGATAGGTCGTCGAACCCACCCCTTCTGGAAGCTATGCACTTCAGAATAACATGTGCCAAGTACTTATACTGGGGGCATAGGTTGCTCTTGTTGAGCACACCTGAGTTGATGTCCCCAGCGTACTTAATCCTCAGAAAACGGCCTCTCACTGTCAGCGGGTGTAGCTTGGTGGGGTATCCAGCATCATCTCCCAACTCAGTACTCGTTGAATGTCTTCAGCAGTAATCTCTATGTCCATACCACAGATGGAGCTCCGAATGCGATATGGCTCTCGTGATCTATCCACTGATGCATTCTCCCAGAAGGCCTAGTGTATAGACCTATAGGGAGTGCATGGAGTAGAGATAGCTCTGTGTATCCTTGATTGCTTGAGAAAAGCAATGACCTCTGCAAACTCGGCACCATTCCAAGTTGTGTGGTCTAAATGAGCACAAATGTTGTGCTTGGGATTGATAGACCATCTATCAACCATCAATCTGTAACACAAGATACATAAATGTTAGATACTTACATAACACAAATCAGTTCTAAGTAACTTGATAGAATTCATTCTGATTCATCCATTCGAATGAATCATGCGACTGTGTTCAGTCGGTTGTCCTACATGCGACTGGACTCATTCGGGTGAATGAATAGGCGACTAAGTTCAATCGGTTGAATGATCTTGTGATTGGTTCAGTTGGCCGACTGAGCTCATTCGTATGATACATTTGGCCGATTGAGCTATTCGGCCAGCTCAATCGTGCGAATGGAGTTCATCCAGACGACCAGTCGCATGACCCACTGTTCGGTCGACTGAGGTTCGAATTTTGACCAATTCATGAAATTAAACGTTGTGTATAGGTTCTTTAGACTCGCAATCACTAACTAATAACCTAATAACATTATTTTTAACATTTTATATGGTTTCAGTAGGTCATTAATCCATTGAGTTGTTCGGTTCTTGTTTCAATCGCGAATCACTAATTAGGGCACCACATCTTCTAATTTCTGTGAGATTTCATCACATTATACCTGTATAAATGCACACACACGTTAGAAGAGCAATAGGAATGTATAATCGAGGTCTAAAGAAATTTGGACAGCGTAACGGTAGGATGTGCGATATAAGGGCGAATGGAAGTGATGAGCTGAATGCGATCGACTATGGCCCTATTTATACTGATTCTGAGCTCAATCGGACGACTGGACTCATTCGCTCAGTTCATTCGGGCGAATGGAACTTAGTCGGGTGATTGGCTCAGTCGTGCACTTCAGTCGGCCGACTGGAGCTCAGTCGGTCGACTGACTCATTCGCACACTCCCATTCGGTCGAATGGGTCATTTTGATAAGCCATTCGGGTGAATGGTTCATACTCATGTCCATTCGGTTGTTTAATGTATGAGTATGGTCCATTCGTATGATTGGTCCATACTCATGGTCCATTCGTGCGAATGGGTGAGACTTATGAATTTGACTTTATGATCAGTTTACAAATTACCCCCTTTTAACTTTTGAATAAACATTATGTGCACTTGATCATCTCATACATGATCATTTTATCTTGAAAAACCTTTGATACTCAGACGTGATCTTTTAAAAACATTTTGTCACCTCAGACGTGACCCAATTTTATTTGAAAGCACGTGTGGTCACCTCAAACGTGACCTTTTGGATGATAAGGTCCCGTATCAACTTCCATGACATAGTCCAATACTACACAAAACTAAAATTTACAGACTTTGTACAGAAATAAAAGAATAATGCTAAAACTTAAAACTAGAACATGTTTTTGTGAGAGTTAATTCCTAAGACGTAATTCTAAGGAATAATTTTTCTGAGATAGCAGCCTCAATCATTTAAGCCATACATGGACCAGTTCAAGTTGGAATCACACAGGAGATTCAAATCATTCAGGACAAGTTAATTAAAAGACTTTGATGCTCTATTCTTTTTTTCATCTGGAGTTAGTTAGCAAAGCTAGAAAATCATGCTAGTACTCTCAGGTCCCCACATTGATTTGAACTTTCAAGAATTGTAGCCACAATGATTATCAGTATATTTGTCCTCTTAAATTCATACACAGACTTTCAACACAGTTTGGTGACAGTTTAAGGTTTGTTTATTTCAACCAACACTTATGGATCCCACACTTATATGGTAATCAACAATCCTCAGGAGATTTTGAGCGGTCTCAGGGTAGTATTCAAGAAGAGACTATTGTTAGAACTTTCAAAGAGAAGTCAATCCTCAGGTCAGTGCCACTGCACAGCAAAGAGGCGGCAAACAACAATGAGTTCTAGAATATATAGATTATGCTTATCCTTAGGTCAGTGCCACTGCACAGCAGAGAGGCACATAACCCATCTTCTTGTTTGAGCATTTTCATTCTTTTTACACAGATCTCACCAACAACATAAGTTATCAGTTTGATTGCATTGTTTTATGTGCTTTTGCTCATTCTTTGGTCTTACACACACATTTGTGGCGTTTATTTTGCTCGTCACCCCTTATTGGAATCTTGTTGATTGTGTTAACCAGGGATAAGGTGTTACCCACAGCTAGTCAAACATTTTAGTTTAATCTTGAGATCACCAAAAGGTCTAGTCATCTATTGTATTGAATCTACCGACATATCATCTGTGGTCTAGTACCTCTAGGTCTACTCTCTTTGTGTTACCTTAGTGGTAGCTAGCTTATCTATCATATTTCCTTTTATATTGCTCAAACTACACAGCCTATACATGAGCTTTGCATCTTTTCAATTTTGAATTTTTAAAGTCCCAAATGGTTTGTACTGTGTACTATCATATTCCAAAAACTGAATCGGTATCACACATACGATCTTATTTTTTATTAGCTTGCCTCTCCTTTTCCCTCGCCTTTTTTTATGCTGCCTAAACCTATTCTCCCCCTAAAATTATAAAACCATCACGGATTAGCGTTTTAGGATTTTAATAGGCAAGGAAATAAAACAATTGTAATTAAACTAATTAAAATTAAACAAAGACAAGAGAATAAAATAAAATAAAATTAAAAATTTTAAAATAGAAGAAACTAGACACGACGCATCGGACTATACATGGTCATCTTCAGGAATGACCTCACTTTTCTTTTTAATGTCGTTGACCTCTAACAAATATAAAAACGTGGTTTGTCAAATGCCTTTGTATAGAGGTCAGCGCGTTGAAAATCCGTATTTATTTTTACCACATCGATTAAGTTCTTTTCAAAGCAATAATGTATAAAGTGATATTTAATACCGATGTGTTTGGTCTTAGGATGTTGGACCGGGTTCTTAGTGACTGAAGTTGCAGCAGAGTTATCAACAAAGATAGGAGTAGAAGAGAAGTTCATGTAATCCGCATTTGCTATTGAATCCATATGATTTGACAACAGCAGCTTGCAGCAGCAATGTATTCAGCTTCACAGGTTGACAATGCAACCGAGGTCTGCTTCTTACACTGCCAGGTTACTAATCTTCTTCCAAAATCTGACACCCTGCTGATGTAGACTTGTAGTTCATCTTGCAGCCGCCGTAATCCGAGTTGCTATATGTTGTAAGCTCAAAGTCATCATCATGAGGGTACCACAACCCAAGTGTGGGTGTGCCCTTCAGATAACGAAAAATCCTTTTGACCCCAATTAGATGGTTCACCTTAGGCTTTGCCTGATATCATGAGCATAAACATGTGGCATACATGATATCAGGTCGTGAGGCAGTGAGATACATGAGAGATCCGGTCATCCCTCGGTACATAGTGGCATCTACCAGATCACCATCTCATCGGGTGCTACATCATGGTTTGTAGCAAGTGGAGTGCCAGCTGTAGAAGCATTCTCTATGTCAAACCGACTGAGAATATCCCCTACATACTTGGTCTGATGTAGGAAGATCCTATATGGTGTCTGATCCACTTATAACCGAGAAAGAACTTCATCTCCCCATTACACTCATCTCAAACTCAGCCTTCATTACTGCTTCAAACTCTTTGCATAATTCTTTGTTCTTTGAACCAAGATTATGTCATCGACATAGATTTGTACCAACAGTAAATCTCCATCCTTTCTTTGATAAACAATGTACAGTCAATGACTCCCCTGCGAAAACCGTGTTTCACAAGATGAGTCGAGAGTTTCTCATACCAGGCCCTCAGAGCTTGATGAAGCCCATATAGTGCCTTGTCGAGTTTGTAAACTCTGTCCTGATGATATGGATCCTCAAATCCCTCAGGCTGGCTGACATACACTATCTCTCGAATCTCACCATGAAGGAACGCACTCTTCACATCTAGTTGATAAACTTTGATTTTCATATATGATGCATAGGCAAGGAAGATGCGGATTGCTTCCATCCATGCCACTGGTGCAAACACTTCATTGTAGTCGATACCCTCAACTTGTCGAAAACCCTGAACAACCAGCCGAGCTTTGTTTCGATGATCACTCCCTGATCATCTTACTTGCATTTCAAGACCCATTTGGTACCGATGACTTTTGCACCTTTAGGTCTATCTACTAGAGTCCATACACCTAACTTCTTAAACTAAAGAAGTTCTTCTTGCATGGCACTCACCCAGGCCTTATCATTCAGTGCTTCACTTACATACTTTGGCTTAAACTAAGACACAAAGCAGCGGTAGGCACCATCATGAAGGTATCCCTTTTCCATCACAGAGGCATAATCAGCTGAGTACAGCTGATTTCTAGTCTGAACCCCTAATCTCACATCTCCTATAACATTATCCAAAGGATGATAGACGTTTAGACGTGAGCCGGGAGTTGTTGGAACAACTACCTCAGAATCAAGATTATGAATGTTTGGTTCTTAATCTGAGGCAATAGGAGTCTGAGGTTCTGACATCTCAAGCATCATTATGAGATGCTTGTGGACTTGAGGTAGGCGGAACCTGTGCATCCTGGTTGTTCTGATCATTTTCCATATTTTCTTCATCAGATGAGGAATCATTCATATCAGGTGCTCCCCCTAATTGGTAGATGATGGACTTTGTGAACGGGACGATGTTGAGTTTTGAGACGGTGTGTTCAAGACATCATACATCATCTTGTTTGCCAACTCGTCTTCCGAAGCAAAAAAAGGAATATTGAAGGATTTGAAGAATCCATCATAGTCGAAGAAGTAAGCAGGTCCTTTTCCAGCAGGCGGTGTGATATATCTTTGAACATCAACGTTACACCACACCTCTACTTGACCCGTTGAGTTGTTGTAAACTCTCTTTTTCGGTATGTTTTATCCTAGAAAAATCCCTTCATCATCCTTCTCACTAATTTTCCCTCCTGAGTCTTCTTCAGCAGGGTGCACGGAGCGCCAAACGGCTCGAGATACTCTAAGTTAGGTTTACGTCGTTGTAGTAACTCGTAGCACATTTTTCCATGGCGTTTCACTACCAGAACTTGATTAAGTGTGTAACATGCATTTGCCACTGCTTCATTCCAGAATTGAATAGGCAGTTTCGAGTCTGCCAGCATAGTACGTGCCATCTCTATCAAGCTGCGATTCTTCCGTTCAGCAACCCCGTTCATCTGAGGAGTGTAGGCAGAGGTGAATTGATGCACAATTCCTTTTTCCTTGCAATAGGCCTCCATCCACTGATTTTTGAACTCGGTTCCGTTGTTTGAGTGCACCTGTCGTACCTTCAGCTTGTATAGGGATTCTAGTGTAGTTACTAATTCCTTGAAAGATTCAAATGTTTTTTATTTGGATTTCAAAAACATTTCCCAAGAGAATCTTGAGTAGTCATCTGTAACTACATAGCAATACAAGTCGCCTGCGATGCTTCTTGTACTGACTGGACCAAGCAGATCCATGTGAAGGAGCTCAAGAGGAAGTTCTATAGAATGAACTTTCTTTTCCTTATGAGACTTCTTCGTCTGTTTTCCCTTTTTGCACGCAACACAGAAATCCGGGAGTTGGAAGTTTTTGACATTTACTCCCCTCACTAGATCATTCTGGACCAAGTGATTCATCTTCCTTGGATTTATGTGTCCCATTCTCCTACGCCAGGAGATTGAGTCCTTCTCAGTAGCTTTGGACAAGAAGCACTGAACTTCATGATCCATGTAGTGGCCTTTGAGAGATCCAAAACATAAAGATCATTATATCTTGAAGCTGACATTAGGATTTGGTCCTCTGGAATCACGTAGTCCTTCTTTAGCACGTAGCACTTCTTGTTGTCAAAGACTACCTTGAATCCTTTATCACAAATTTGAGAAACTAAAAGCAAGTTATTTTGTAGTTGTTGGACGTAGTTTACCTTATCAAACTTAACTTTCTCATTTCCCACTTCCCCTTGGGCTGTGATGTACCCGCCTTTGTTTCCAGCAAATGAAACATGCTCTCCTTTGATTTTTCTGACGTTTGATAAGAGAGCTTTGTTCCCTATCATGTGCCCGGATGCTCTACTATCTACAATCCACGTGTTAGTCTCAGCACTATAGCGAACACCCTGCACATTCAATGAAAACATTAGTTCATGTTAGGAACCCAAGCCTTCACTGGCTTGGGTTTCCATGAGGCATCACACATCATAAACTCAACCCATTAACCATTTGAGGTTGAGGAAGCTCAGATTTCTATTTTTTCTCATTTTCAGACGCTGAGGCGGATTTTTCTTTCATAGACCAGCTTTGTGTAAGGCCTGTTTGTGATAGACAGACGACTGGCTGATGGATTGAACTTTTGGTTCACTAGCCCTTTTTGGAGGCATCACTGAGTTCCTCTTAAAAGATCTAGGTGTAGATACTGAAAGTTCTACTTTCCTCCTCGGTGTCTGATAATAAGGACACTGAGACGCTATGTGACCATACTCTCCACAATTATAGCAGGATCTACTTTCAACTTTACGGTTTATATGTTTTGGTGGAGATGTAAAAGTCACGTAGTTGACCTTATTTGTTTGGATTGAGGCACTTCCTTATTAGATGTATGACTTGGTTTTACAAACTTAATTGCTTACATGGTTTTACATCTTTTATCTCTTGTTTACCTGGACTTTGACATGACGCTCATGATTGATTAGGTTTTATAGTCTTTTTGGGTTCTAGTTTGATTTTGTTTGACCCAGACTTTAAATTAACCTTTTCAAATTTAGTTTCCAGGTTAACACAAGGCATCTTTCCTTTTGCCTTTGAAGTGGTCTCCTTTTGTTTAGAGTCAGATTCATTTTATTTACTTACAGAATCTGGATCACTAACAAGAGGAGTGGATACCACGTGATCCTTGATGGGGTTATTGTTAATCGGTTTACTTTTGGTGTTCATCAAGGTCTTAGGTGGTGGTGGAACCACTTTGTATCCCAGCCCCTCCCCATTATTTCTCTCTCTTACTAAGTGTTGGACAATGTGTGATGAGCTTGTCCAACTGTGTAGTTTCTGTTTTAAAGAGTTGACTTCTACTTCTAAGACTGCTTTCTGCTTCTTAGTGTCCTCTAGGGAGTTCAGATAGTACCTAATGTCATTTGCTTGGTTAAGGCGACTACCTTTGTTTCCCTAAGCTGTTTATTCAATAGGTTATCTTTTCCTTATAACTGTGCTCGTTTTGTTTTAACACTCTATTTGCCTCAGTGCACAGTTCTAGGTCCTTTACTAAGCTATCATTATGATCTAATAACCTAGAAATTTTAAATCTATACTTTCTCTAAATTTATTACAATCTAAACAAGCACGATTATTAAACAACTGGTTAGTAGTACTTACCTGAGATGTTGAAGATGAATCAGCCATGAGAACAGAATCTGTTGATTCTAATTCTGGTGATTCTGACGTTGATGTAGATTTTTCTTCTTCAGGCAAATGGTTGACCACAGGTGCAGTGTCTTCAGAATGTGACATCGCAAGCTCTACTGCTGTGTCTCCCTCACTAGCAAAATCATCATCAATGTCCTCCACATTCGCTATGTTGGACTCTCCCGGTGACACGAACCGAAAGCTCCAGTCCTGTCCTTCATCCTCATTAGCAGTCAAGGCTTTGGGGTCTTACTTGATGAAGTAGAACTGCTAGATGTGGCTTTGTCCTGACGACTGAATGACGAGAAAGGATTACCGTTCCTAGTCTTCTTTGGCTTTACACACTCCCGATTGAAGTGTCCCTTCTCACCACAGTTGAAACAAGTAACCTTTGACTTGTCGAAGCCAAAAGTTGTGTCTTGGTAGCAACCAAGTTCCGTCCGGTCTTTTTGACAAACTTTTTAGCTCGTCGGGCAGCACTTGCCAAAGCCCACATTATGTCCATACGTTCCAACTCTATTTCGTCCACCTATTCATAATCTTCATCTGCCAGGTGACAATTTCCTATCTTTCTAGCAACTAGTCCATCATAGGAGTGGACTACAGCAACTAAGAGGTCCATGTGTTCTTTGGCCACCTCAACCGTCACATTCCCGAAGTTGTCGGTTTTCAGTTTTGCTGCATTGGCTTCAGGTATCATATACTGGGTGCTAGACGACCCTGACGTTTCAGACCCTGAAGTTGACAGTTGTGATGGAATTGTTGCGCTTGAGACAAAGGTGGTTGCAGTGGTGCTCTAGATGTCTAGACCGGAGCAGTTGAATTGTAGAGTGCAGGATTCTGATTGTAGTTGGCCTTTTGGGCTCTGTACTTCATCCTAAGCTCCTCTTCCCTCAATGTAAGAATGAAGTCATTTATGTCTAACTTCGAGAGCATCCCATTCTGTCTGAGATTTGAAATGAAGGAAGCCCATTTCTCCGGTAGACCATCTGCAAAATTGGATACCTTATCCTCTATTCACGTAGTTACACCATGAGTGTGCATCTCACTCATCAAGTGGTAGAATCTGTCGATCACATCATCCAGACCTTCCTTTCCCATTGAAGAGAAGTTGTCGAACACCTTCTTCAAAGCTTTGGCCTTAATGGCCTTGAGTGACGCATTTCCGTCATACCTCTTCTCCAACGCATCCCATAGTTTCTTTGCTTGAGTATACTCCGAATACTGATGGAAGATATCCTTCGGAATAGACTGAGTGAGCAAAGCGTATACTTTCTTCTCAGCGTTGTGTTTTACCTTTTGAGCATCTGACATTCCACTTAGACTAAGTTTAACTCCATCTGCTCCTACGGGCATGTTGTACCCCGACTCTATTGCCTCCCACAGATTTGTATCTACTCCATTTAAGTAGATTTCAAAACGTTACTTCCATTGTGGGTAGTCATCTAACGTTATAAGCTTCGGGGTTTATTGTGAATTCCCACTTTGTTCTCCAACAACAGTAGATTCTGGATACGAGTATCTCTACTTGTTGTGTATGCTGAAAACTGGTCCTCCATTTCACTTAACTTCACTATTTAACAAACTGCTGATGTATGCAAATGAAGGTATGTGATTGGACTTATTCGGGTGATTGAACAAATGCAGATGGTTCAATCGTGCGACTAAACAAATGCGGATGGTTCAAACGTGCGACTGAACTAACGCGGATGAGTCAGTCGGCCGAATGAACTAATGCGGTTGAACAATCCGAATGAGGTTCTCAATCGTACGAATGGGTGTACGAATGAGTCCAATCATGCGGTTGGAGAATGCGAATGAACTCAGTCGTGTGATCGAGCCAATCGTGCGACTGAACTTGTTAAAGTTTGATAATTCGTAGGTTAAACGTGTTTTGGCCGTAAAAACTCGAATTTTACCAAACCCTAATCACCGTATGCCGGAAAAACTAAACTTTTAGGTCAGGAAACGTCTAAGACTCCGTTAGACACAAAAAGATTGCATTTTTTTATGAAGGAGCACAACTTTTGTATCAAAACTATTGAATCAACACGTAATCAAGAGCCAATGCTCTCATACCACTTGTTAGGATCTTGTATTTGAACAAAACACCAACTGATTAACGTGTTAATCCAAACCAAATAGTGCGGAATTCTATTTTATTGGCGATCCAATCAGTGAGAACGCACATAGACACAATAATGAATTGAATCTAATGTCAAGAATCGATTAGGAATCGATCTACAACGTTCTATGAACTTGGAATACGAACTTAGAGGCTTCTGGACGGCTAGGGTATGTCTGGAGTCGAAGTGGATCGAATGCTTCTCAATTGTCACATTTTTCCACGAATTAAATGGTATTTATAGGTTAGGGTTTCTCATTCGGGCGACTGAACCAAGAGCATGGTTCATTCGTACGATTGAGCCATGCAGTTGATCCATTCGCACGACTGAATGTTCAGTCGTGCGACTGAGTCAGACGCATGAAGCTGTTCAGGCGTATGGACTATTTAGGTGCATGGACACTCGGTCGCATGGCCATTCGGACGCATGACCACTGTTTGGGTGCATGGTCCAGTCAGACGCATGTGAACTTCACTTAACCAAAGTTTGAATGTATTCATTATTATAACATTATATATACCAATTCAAACAATCACAAACCTATATAATCAAGTCAATAAACATTACTCAACTCATTAATGAAATATTAAACATTATAAATCACAACCAAACATTATCAATTCATTAAGTACCCAATATTACATAAGTGCAAGACATTTAACACATATAACATTGAAATCAGGATCTAGGTACATAAGTGTATCAACACATTTTGAGTTAGTAACTATATGTAATCAAGAAAGTTACCAAGCTTGGGTAGATGATGTTAAAAGCAATCAAATGAATAAACCATGCTTGAGTTGCAATCATGATATAAGTTGAATCACCTAACGATGCTTGGGCAAATAATGCATTCAAAAAACTCAGTCAGGTCTAAGTCAATGACCATGAAAATGATTGGATCACCCAACCATTCTTGGGTAGATAAGGTTGAAGTCATTTGAATCACTCAACCGCGTTAGAGCTGATAACTTGAAATCATTTGAGTCAACCATGCTTGAGCTAAAAATATCGAAGGCAACTAATTTCGATATATGAGTTAGTCCAAACACCTGATCATGTTTGGATAGAAAGTAGTACAAGATCAAAGTTTGCTCAACCATGTTTGAGTAAACAGTTTGAAATCAATTAAAATGCTTACTTATATTTAGGCAAATAATGTCTCTAGCAAATATGTTACTTAATCGAGTGATCTTCTGGTACCTCACTCTGGTCCCAGGTGAGTTTCTCTTGTTCTTTTTTGGCTTAGTCATAACGAGATCGAAGAGATGTATTCTTATCTTTCAACTTAGACAACTATTTTCTAAGCTCTCTTATTTTCTTAACGCATTCTATCTAACAACCATGAGTCTCTATGAAAGAAAAGAAAACTATTCATAACTACTTAGCACCCAACGTTCAACATTTGTTTATTTCTCAAACTTTTGCCATAGTTAATCTTAACTCCCTGCATAATTCAGGTGTTCTTAAGAATAGTACCATTAGTCAAGTCCAGTCGGAGTTAACAATGTCAAAAGTGGACGTATGGTATTAAAAAGTTGGTGGGTGATAGCCAAAGAAAAGCAATGGAACGAAGAGCTGGCATTAGCAATGTCAAAACAATAACATAAAGTCAGCGTCACGGCTGAAGTTACGAGTCGCGGCCAAAGTCAGAGTCGCGGCTGAAGTCACGAGCTGCGGCCGAACCCATGCGTATTTATGTGCAGAAGATATTAAGTCAAGAACCAAGTTGCAGTAAAGAAAGTCGAGCAAACCCAATGACCAACCACGGTTTAAAAGCATACATATAGGATGCCAAAGTTTAAATACCATCATAAAAAGAGACAACATAAAGTCGAGTACAAGATTGATACAAATACAAAAACAACACCCAAAGATAAACTAGCTAAACACGAGCAGGGTCTTCAGCTGGAGGGTCCAGGAATGACTTGATCTCCTTAATGCTCGAATCGTGCGTAGTAGCAATAGTCTCAACCATGGGAAAAGTGGCTTTATCAAAGCAATCAGATTCAGCTCGTAGCTTCTTCAATGCATTTTTGTCAAAATTCTTGGCTTCCTCGGGTTTCTTGCCCTCTACAGCAAGGCGAGCTTCATCCAACAGACTCGCATTGTACCCCACCTTGTCTGAAAGACTGTTGATCCTGGCCAAAGCATCAAGAAACTCGTCACTATCGCGTATCCTATTAAAATTCAAACCGACACCATCCGAGATGATCCATTTCCTCTAGATCATGTTGAATACAAAGCTCTCCTGGGTACCACTGAGATCTCGAGTAAGTTTTTCTTTAGCAAGCTCAGACACATCACTACAAGACTTGAGGGACGCGTTCTCAGCCTCCAATTTTGACACTTGCTTCTTGAGATCACGAATCTCATTGACACCATCAACCTAACGACCATGAATCTCAACAAAAGAGAATAAATTGTTCACCACAGCCAAATAACCAGCGTTTGATAATTCTCTGTTTTTCAGATCATCCCCACGGTAAAACTCAGCAGGCGTGCAAGACGCGAACATAAAGTCCCTTCACAACTCCGAAGTTTCAAAGGTAGTTCCATTAGTCAAATCCCAGTCAGGAACAAATTTCTCCTCCACATTCAGGTTAGTATCCTTAGAAGAAATGGTTGTTTTCCCTTTATCAAAGTCACTAAGGGGGCGATTGATATAGACAAACCCGTAGTTCAAGAAAGGGTAGACAATGATATGATTGATGGAGACTACGGTCGGGCTCAAGGCAAATATAACATGAGCATTGGTAAGAACAGTCGTCATAATATTATTCCAATGACATGGTTGATACCATGACATTGGACTGGGGGGACATGAAGGGGTATCACCCCAAAAGACAAACAAAGCCCGAACTAATAAAACGTAAGGTTGGGTTGTAAGCCTCATCCGCGGATCACCCCAGTCGCGGCCCAAAGGGGCTGTAAGCCCCAGCCGCGGAATGCCCAGCCACGGCCCACTCGGGCTACAAGCCCCAGCCGCGGCTCACTCAGGCTGCAAGCCCAAGCCACGTTTCACCCAGGCTGGGGACTCGAGCCGCAGTTCACCCCGCCCCAAGCCGCACTACAAGCCTAAGTTGCATTTCGCCCACAAAATAAGCCCAAGTCGCGGTCGGAAGAATGGACCCAAGCCGTGGCTGGGTACTTGGCTCAAAGACACGAGACAATTTATCTCACCTATGACACTCAGAAGATCTTTATGAAAGGCCCGAAACAAGGCGAACATGGTAACCAAGGAAGCCATTCATTGGTTACAAGAGAATAAGAAAGAAACATAAGATGATTAAACGAATAAAGCCAAAACATTGGCAAAGGTCAAAGCAGCCCCCAAAATTCCAAAGTCAACTACAAAGACAAATTACATTAATGCCAGTTAGAAACCCTTTGCACTAGAAAGGTATAAAACCCATGGCTAGGGGATTTCAGTCCCATATCATTGACCACAGACTTCCACAAATAGAACCATGCTATATCTGGTGCCCATGCACTAACACTATAAATACTTCTCTTATTCACATTCACATTCTTAGAACACTCTCACTACAAACTATCTACTTATTAATCTTCCCTTTAAAAGTTATCTCAATACACATACTTATTCTCACGCTGGAGTGTGGTCTCGGGGAGAAAACCCTTTCTGCCCGAGGCGACGCTCACGATTTTGTCTTTGTCTCGCAGATACTTCGCTCAGCCAAATCCAAGCCCAGCTGCATCCTGCTCCCAACAGTCAAAGTCAAGGCCAAGTTCCAGCTTGATCCTTGGTAACAATTCATTCTCGCACTGCTCCCAAGTCTTAATCCTTGATTAATATTTGTGTAGCAACAACCATTAAGTTGATTATATAGTATCATTAAAACTGTAACACCTGGAAAAGTCAAAACAAGTCATTTAATAATAATGAACTTAGTTAAGGATATTTATATAAATAAAGGAAAGAATTTGGATCATGTGCTAAATTAGCCTTATGGGCAATAGCCTAAGTGATTAAAGACCCATAATCAACCATTTAATCCACTTAATCAGCCTTCATTTTCTTCATTTGCAACCCTAGCCATTAAGTGCTAGAGAAATAGAGTATGAGAGTGAAAGTGATGAAAAATTAAGATTTGAAGCTTTAAAGGTTAAAGAATTGAACATCTGAGTGTTAGAGCATTAAACCTCAAAAAAGGAGCAAGAAATCCATGTAAGAATCAGCCTCTAAGCCCCTCTGTAGATCAAACCCGAATTTTAGGGTTTTGGGTTTTGAAAAGTTGCAAGGAATCGCATAAAGGTCACATTTTTACGTATGAAATCATGTAAAAGTTTAGCTTCATGGATGAAAAACTAAAGATTTTGCAGGATCGGTTTTTGTTACTTAACACTTGGTTTTTCTCTCAAACTCACTTAAACTACACTCAGATGAAGCAGAGTCTCTCTAAGATTTGATAGTAATATAATAAGTAACAATGAACATAGAAAGATAATTTTCAAGGTACTTGTATAATTGCTTCTCAACTCAAAATATTACAAGACTCTTACAAGCATATGACATGAGTTACAATGAGAAACTATATATAATACTACCTATAGCCATATATACTTTGATACTAGCTGGAATCCTGTAACTAAAGCAATTACTACAAAGCTATAGTTTAAGGTATTAGATAATGCCTTATCTAAGATATGGTAGTCATGACATGTCCATGACTACCTTTTGTCACCAACTAAAGTTGGCAACTATGCTAACTAATAAGGTAAATAGTGGAATAAAGTATGGTCAACTACATGGCTTTTGAGAAAACACCATGCAGTGTATCAGAGGTATGTAGCGGAGTGTCAGAGACACCATACTTATGTTCACTGGTTCATAGTAGTGTCTTCCAAATGGTAGTTGGCTTCAAAAGAACAAGTTCTTCCGAAGCCATTTATACTTCGGAAGAGGCTACTTATTCAAGGCTTGAGGACTTCTTCTTTTCTTCATACTTCAGAAGTTTTCTTCTTATTTTCTTCTAAGACTTGTTCTTCAGAAGTGAACACTTTTACTTCGGAAGTTAACCTTGCACTTTGTCTTCAGAAGAATCTATTCCTTCGAAAGTTTCACGCTTAGCTTCGGAAGCCTTTTATTAGATACACCAAAATAGTCTAAGTGATTTAGTTTTGGTTGCACTAGCCTTCTTCTTGATCCAACAAACTCCCCCTAGGCTGATGCTACCAAAACCTCACTTGTTTCTACTTCTCAAAACTTTCAGCACCAAGGAAAGCAGATATTTATCTGTTTCTTTGTTCTTCTCAGAAGTGGTTCTAAGAAGTTTGTACAAATCATAGTGACAGGAGATCCAATCTGTCACTCTGAATGATATGCACCCTCTGCTGGGACCCTCTTAAAAGATTAGTTGACAGGAGCTGTAATCATAATCCTATCTAACTATGGGTTCCAATTCAGGACCTTCCACCATTTGTAGAAAGGTTGTGCCTTTGGTGTTGACCTTCCTTCTCTTCCTTCAGTCTCAGTTTCAACTCCTCTTCAATCTTGCTCTTGTGGTTAACTCAGCAAGATAAAGGCTTCTAAGATGACTTACGATGTGAGAACATTTTCGGAGTTGGAGGGATTGGAGAATGATTTCTCTGCTAACTTAGCAATGTCAAATCTGCTAGAGTGTAGCAAAGAGGAGGCATTCAGCCTGTTGCTTTCACCATCTCTCTCTCCATAACAAGTTATGAGAGACATCATCAAACCTCCACTAGATGATTTTCTTTCTTGGCACAAGGGGCAGACTAGGAATATTATCCCCTTCTTTGTATCCAGTAGAGTCATCAGCTTTCTTCTCATCTTCTTCTCTTCATCATTAAGGAGTCAGAGTTGATTCCAAAAAGTCTAGCAGCATGGTCTAGTGTCCTCTGGGCAGATCAAGAAATTGATCTCTGTGAGGGAACAGAAGATCCATCAACATAAGTCAGTTTGACAGATCTTCCTCACAAGAGATGTCACTCAGGGTTGTGCAATTTGTAAGCTTTGTCTTGATTCCTTGGATTCTTCCAAAGAGAGATATTGAAAGGCTGAGGGGATGGTTGGAAGGTTGTGGTGTAAAGGTTCTGGAGAGTATTTTGGGTGGAGGATGGGTAGTTTAGGTGGTTGAGGTGAGGAAGTAAGTAAGGATAGTGGTGTAGGTTCAGGTGTGTAGGGTTCAGTTTTGATGGGGAAATGAGAGGGGATTGGTTTAGGTTGGGGTTTAGTGGTTGGCTTGAATATCAACCCTTGTACCTTCTATACATCTCTTCCTTTTACCCATACGAATGTCAGCCTTGATTTCACTAATAGTTCGTTGAAGTGTATTTTCAAACATGGGTCCCACCTACCTGCCAGAAAAGCTGTGAGCCCAGAGATAGTCTTTCATCCAGGCTTTATCACCTATCTTCTTGGTTGTAGTGACTCTAGCTTATTCTTCTTTTTTCTTCTTTCTTCTTCTTTCTTCTTCTTTTCCCTTAACTTCTCTTTTGCAGCCCTCTTTCTCTTTTTCTCCAGTTGATCCTGCTCTTTGTTGAAGAGCCATAGGATTGTATCATCATTATGTGGAGATAATTCTTGAAGATAGAAACCTCTGGAGGTTAGGAAAGATATCCTTTCCCTACGGAGCTACATATCAACTTCTCTCTTTTCTCTTTCTCTTTCTTCCTCTAAGGCCAACCGTGTGGTTTCCTTCTGTTGTTCATTCTGCAGATTGGTTGCCTTTTCCAGCTCTACTAACTCCTCTAATGGTAGCAGGAGTATGTCTTCATTGGCAGCTCCAAGCTTGATGAGCCCATCAATGATTTCTACCCTCTTCGTGTTGTTGACTGCCTCCTGGTTAGCTGCAGCTGCTTTGGAACTGGCAGCTAACAACTTCCCAGTTGGAAGTCTACATTTTCTTTTAAGCTTTTCAATCTTTTTCTCCTCCTGAAGCTCTCCACAATCATTTTCTTCTTTCCTTTATCATCTTTTGAAGTGCTTGACTTTGGGGTTCTTGGAAGGAGGGTTCGGATTGTAAGAGAGGTAGTGAAGGTGTCTGTGCTAGAGGTTGGTGAGAAATTCCTCATTATTCACCTCAGATGCCATCTCTAGAATTGCATCTTTGATGATTAGATCCTTGGACAAGGAGAACAGTCCTTCCGCAGCTTCCATCTTAGCTTCGAAAGATTCAGTTTGTCTTCTGAGGCTTTGACTTCAGCTTCTGAAGTTTATGGGATTGCAGTATCTGTCCTCAACTATTTTGGTTGCTGGGCCATCAGTCCTGATTTCCCTTTTGAATTTAATCTCAGGTTCCATTTGGATCTTAGATTGACTAACTTCTTCCACAGTGGTAGAAGGTGCACTTATCCTCTAAAGCTCTTCAGCTCAAAGTACATTATAGTCGTATCAGTGCTAGGCTAATCTAGAGAGGATCTCAATAGGAACTTGGAGAAGAGTCTATAGTGATCTTTGAGCATCCTTGGGTCTATCTGCAGTACAACTTGGGATGGCTCAAGAAAGGTAGTTTCAATGGGAGCCGAATATCTTGAAGTTGAAGTTTGGCTTAGTGGTTCCTCAGATGTTTGTCTCTGAACACCCTCCACCTTTTTGGTAGCATCATCTTGAGAGCTAGATGAGCTGGAGGAAGAGGTCAAGGAAACTGAATGGGTACATGCCTAACAGATCTCTTAGTCTGTTTCTCAACTAGTTGAGCCTTGAGACTATCAATCTCAAGTTGCTGAGTAGCAGACCTATCCTCTAAAGTCCTAACCTTGGATTCAAGATTTGAGACTTTAGATAGTAGGCCTTTGATGATGAGTTGCCTTTTTCCCTCATCTTCTTTTGAAGAATCATAGGGAGATGAGGTAACCTACCTGGTATGTTTGTCCTCACCACTAGATGTGGTTCTTGGCACCCTGGTTTCCCTTGCTTAATGATGTCTCTTTCAGAATCATCAAAGGCATGGTTGCCGCAGATTCATCTCAAAAATGTTACCACTATCCAGAAGGTCCATTGAGGCACCTTCTGTAGTGGCAGCTGAATCTACATGAGTCCCTTCCACATCAGTGAGACTCACCTTAGTAAGGTTTTGTAGATGGAGGCTAGAGAAAAGAGTCTCTCTAGTCTCTTTTGATATTTGAGAAAGTGTTGTAGATCAACTTCATTGGCATGGAGAGACATAATCTCTTTATCAGTTATGAAAATAAGGTCATTATAGGATAGAGAGGTTAAACCTATTGACCCGGAACCTTGATCAATGTCTACAAGCATTAAGACTATGGTGGGGTTGTCCCTTTTTGGCTGCTTAGTGGAGTATAGATACTCAGCCTAAGGGCTTTCAGTTTGGGTTTCGGGCTCATGGGTTTGAGACTGAGGAGACTTAATACCCATATTGAGGTCAAATGTGAAGGATGGTGAGACCTCAGACCGAGGGAGCCCATTGTTCCACTCTAGTCTTTTTGGATTGAACAGGAGGAGCTTGTTCAATCAGAGAAGATTGAATAAGGGTTCATTTGGGCCATCTTTAATATGTGATGGTGATGGGATGAGAGGGTAGGTTTGGCAATATGATGGCAGTTGCTGGTGTGGGTTCATCGCCTGTGGGGTTAACAGGGATGTCACCAGGAGCTATTTGCTCAGTCATACCTGGAAACAAAGGAGTGTATCTTCTAGTGAAATTGGTAGACACTTCTTCAAAGTGTTGAAGATGGCTGGACTCATGTGAGGGACAGTTAGAGCAGCTGCACAGACAAGCTGACTTTGGTCCAGCTCACAATTGGTTAGGTGCTGGAGAAATTTGGAATACATGAAGAATGTTTCCCGCTGGAGATTTCCCATGAGATTGATCAGCACAAATCTTGAATATATTAATCTAAGGCTTCTCATCATTCCATGGACTATGCACCCTAGTTGATATGGAATTTGATCCCATCCCCTAGATTTATTGGACATGCAATGAAGAACGACATGCAGCAGGAACTTCTAGTTGTATGATAAGTTGAACTTGTAAACTGTGACCTGTTGACGTTTCCACCTATCCTATTTGGATGTAGGTTGTCCAATCTATTTTGGGGAACTATGTAGGGGCACCCTCATCATGAAGCTCGAGATGCTCCTGATGAGTTGTTCAGTAATGACCAACTCCTGGCCACAATGCTTGATTGTATTACACAAATCCCATTTAGGTTTTCAATCTGACCATTTTCCCAAAATTCAACCATTGATTGGAGTGCATAATAAGATTAACAGTCAAGGTAGTGTAATAAGATGATTGGGTAAGAAAGGAAATAATTTCAGAAAAGTTGGCATCTCTTGAGGAATCAAGAAGTGCGACTTGATTGTGCTGAGGGTTAAGTGCCACTTGTGAGAGGTGAGGGTGGATGAGTTTGGACTTGGGAGAATGAAAAAGCTTTTAGGGCAGTAAGTAGGTAAGAAGATGAAAGTGAATAGTTAGGATTATTTAAAAAAGGTTAAACGGTGGTAGAAGGGGTCTAGATAAGATGATGTGATGTTTTAGTAGGAGATGTGATAGGGGTGGTAAGGTTTTAGTTCAGTTACATAATCTGACATCATTAACAAAATCTTTACTTTTTACAGTGTGGGGCCTAAAAGATTTCCATTACACAGTAAAGTCCTTCTTCCGAGTATAAACTACTTCCGAAGGTAATTTATCTTCCGAAGGCAATATTTACTTCCGAATGTAGAATTCTACTTTCGAGAGTAAAGATTAATTTCTGAATGGAGAGTTTTTCACAAGCTTTGGAAGTAGATCTAATATTTAATCAATCGCTTCTTCCGAGACTAAAAACTCTTCGAAGAAGAAAATTATCCTTGGAGGAATTTTGCTTCGGAAGATATGTAAAACATCTTCCGAGGGTTAATTCTTCTTCGGAAGAATTTATACTTAGTGAAAATTTCAAAGAGAGACCTTTTGTAACAAAGCTTAGATTGCATTAACATAAGACATTACATATTTAAAAAAAGGTTTTCAAAAGAGGTAGACTAATCAATGTTTATATCCCAA
The DNA here is from genome assembly GCA_025506515.1 of Flaveria trinervia. NCBI lineage: Eukaryota > Viridiplantae > Streptophyta > Magnoliopsida > Asterales > Asteraceae > Flaveria > Flaveria trinervia. The sequence goes on along the minus strand of CM046456.1, from coordinate 62,040,897 downwards.
TGGCTGTAATGAGATACTTAAATTTCTATTCATCAAAAGCTTTGGTGAACAAATCACCATACTGTTCATTTGAATCAACTTTGATTAGCTTAACTAAATTTTTCTCATGAATATCTCTAATGAAATGATACTTGTTATCAATATGATTTGTCTTGGAGTGCTTCACAGGATTTTCAGTAATGGAGATAGCACTGTTATTGTCAATGTGGATAGGAGTGCTCATAAAGTTGAATCCATAGTTTATCACCTAGTTTTGAATCCACAGCAGCTGAGCACAGCAACTTGCAGCAACAATGTATTCAGCTTCAGCAGTTGATGTAGAGACACAAGATTATTTCTTGCACTATCATAAGATGATCCTTCCACTAAGAAATTGACATCCTCCTGATGTTGATTTCTTGTCAATGTAGCAGCCACCATAACCATTGTCATATTATCCATAGAGATTAAAATTATTGTTCCTTGGATACCAGAGACCTAATTTAGGTGCTCCTTTGGGGTATCTGATGATTCTCTTGACAGCAGCTAGGTGAGACACCTTTGGAGCACCTGATATCTTTCACAAATGCACGTAGCAAACATGATATCAGGTCTACTTGCTTTGAGATACATCAGAGAACCAATAATTACCTATACTAATGTTGATCAGTATCCTCCCTCTCAGAATCATGACAGAGATTATGGTTCTGGGTATGGGTGTCTTGGCTGACTTGCAATCTTTCATGTTGAATCTTTCTAAGATGTCATTGACATACTTAGATTGATTGATGAAGAACCATTCCTTCATTTTCTTTACCTGAATTCCAAGGAAAAAGTCATTTTTTCCTATGGAACTCATCTCAATCTTTTTCTTCATGATGCTTTCAAAGTCTTTACACATTTGGTCATTTGAGGAACCAAATATGATGTCATCAACATAGACTTGAACAAGCAAGATGTCCTTTCCAGACTTCCTTATGAAAAGAGTCTTATCAATGGTACCTCTAGTGTAACCATTCTTCAGAAGAAATTGATACAAAGTCTCATACCACAGCCTAGGTGCTTGGTGTAGCCCATAAAGAGCTTTATCCAATTTGCACACATAGTTAGGGTGTTGTGGGTCTTCAAATCCTGGAGGCTGGTACACGTAGACTTCCCTATCTATACCCCATATAGAAAGGCACACTTGACATCAAGTTGGTAGACAGTGAAATTATTGGATGTGCATAAGCAAGGAAGATCCTAACTGCCTCAAGTCTTATAATAGGGCAAAGACGTTAGTATATTCGATTCCTTCCTCTTGAGTGTATCCTTGAACCACCGTCTTGCCTTGTGCTTGATGATCAAGCCTTTGTCATCTCTCTTGTTTCTGAAAACCCATTGGTGCCTATAGGTACTTGACCATACGGTAGCGGACATAGATTCCAAACCTTTTGTCTTTTGAATTGAAGCAACTCCTCTTGCATCGATTCAACCCAACTACTATCTTCGAGCACGGCATCTTCCCCTTCTTGGGTTCCATCTGGGATAAGAAGCATAATTTCATGCAGACATTCCCATGATGAGTCTGTCCACTTGTTCTCATACCTTTAGAGCCATCCCTTATGATGTTCTCAGATGGATGAGTGTTGTGAATTCTTAGTTGAGGAATCACTTCCAGTTGCAAAGATAAATCCAAATTGGGCATATTTTGCTCAGGAACTAAAACACTTTGTCCAACTGATGTTTCAAACTCATTCAATAAGGACTGATTGAACGAATGAGAAACATCATCATTTGTTGACTGTGAAGCAGCATTAACAGTTGCATGTTCCTTCAAGATGCTACTTCCATCAGCTTGGTGTTGTGCAGGGTCACCTGATGAACTTTGAGGGTCAACAGGTGATTCATTGATTAAAGCTCCACTATCCCTTGAGATAGTTATACTGTCAGATATGCCAATAGTGGAAGCTCGATTTGTCGTAGCTCTTGGAGAACTCGGATCAGGTCTGGGTAACTCAACAATTGGGTATCTTTAGAATTTCTTTGAGTACATGTTCCAGCTAAAACATCTCACAAGATGGTTTAGAATATTTTGGAAACAATTCTAAGTCAAAAATATCAGGTCTATTCCTCCTAACACAAGGATGTGCTCATTTACAATAATGTTGGATGATTCCTCAAATTGTTGATTCTTGATATTGTAAACTCTATAAGCTTTAGAGCTAGAGGAGTATCTAACAATGATAGCATCATCCGACTTTTTAGGAAATTTTGCCAAATTGTCCTTTGTGTTAAGTATGGTACACCTGCAGCCAAAGGACCATAGAAAGCCAATGAACGAAGGCCTCTTGTTCCATAGCTTATAAGGGGTTTTTTCATGTGGCTTAACTACAACAACTCTTTTTTGCACATAGCATGCAGTGCTGACTGCCTCTGCCAAGATGTTAGAGGTAGTTTGGAATCACTAACATAGTTCGAGCAGCCTCAATAAGTGTCGTGTTCCTCCTCTCACAACACCATTTTGTTGAGGAGTTCTGGGAGCACTATATTGTCTGGCAATACCTTTTGAGTTATAGAATGAGTCAAGAACGAGGTTCTTAAACTCGATCCCTTGAGCACTTCTAATTATCTCCAAATGGTACCATCAAGGATGCCATGGAGTTCGGTCCAAGTGAGGGTGTTCAGATTTTCTATCCTCTTGATAGAGACACAGTAGAACATCCACTCATTAAGGAGTGCACTCATGAACTTTCTTATGAGGTCTCTAAGTTCAGGGATGATTCCCATAGACTGAAGGAAGAAATGAGGTCCATGTACCTGAAGTATTGCTGGCTGAGGGTCTCTCTATCAGTGTAGGTGAAGTTCTCAAACTGTTGCTTCAGTGAGTCCTTCTGGAATCATTTATGCTAGAGTACATTTGAGCAAGTGCATCAAATAGTTCTTTGGCTGACTTGCAATGCTCAAACCCCCCATGATGGAGTTGGGTATGGCAGTCATAAAATAGTCTTGCATTGTTCAATGTCCATCTTCTTCTGGTCTTCATCAGAGTAGTCTTCAACAGCCTTTCCTATCATGGCTCCGTTTCCACCAGGTGCAGCCACCTTGGGTTTATACGGACCATTGACAATGGACATCCACATTTTGTTGTCTTGATACCTAATGAAGCCTTCCATGTGTCTGCTTCATGACCTGAAGTTTTCAGGTTTAATGATAAGAGCTTTAGTCATAGTTCCCATCTCTACTTCACTTGTTGAGGGCCATTTTTGAGTAAGTTGTAAGGAGGAATGAAAAACAGGTTGATTTGGATGGTATGATCTCACAATCAAGAGCCTAAATAGCTCTGATACCAATTGCAGGATCGGTTTTTTATCACTTAACACTTGGTTTTTCTCTCAAACTCACTTAAACTACACTCAGATGACAGAGTTCTCTAAGAGTTTGATAGTAATATAAAAAGTAACAATGAACACAGAAAGATATTTTCAAGGTACTTGTATATATTGCTTCTCAACTCAAAGTATTACAAACCTCTTACAACATATGACATAATGTACAATGAGAAACTATATATAATACTACCTACATCCGGATATACTTTGATACCAGCTAGGATCCTCTAACTAAAGCAAATACTACAAAGCTATAGTTTAAGGTATCTTAGATAATGTCTTATCTAAGATATGGTAGTCATGACATGTCCATGACTTACCTTTTGTCACCAACTAAAGTTGGCAAGTGTGCTAACTAATAAAGGTAAATAGTGGAATAAAGTATGGTCAACCACATGGCTTTTGAAAAAACGCCATGTAGTGTATCAGAGGTATGCAACGGAGTGTCAGAGACACCATACTTTTGTCCACTGGTTCATAGTAGTGTCTTTCAAAGGGTACTTGGTTTCGGAAGAACAAGTTTTCCAAAGCCATTTATACTTTGGAAGAGGCTACTTCTTCTTCGAGGCTTGAGGACTTCTTCTTTTCTTCATACTTCAGAAGTTGTCCTCTAATCTTTTCTTCTAAGATTTGTTCTTCGCAAGTGAACACTTTGACTTCGAAAGTAGAGTTTGTCTTCAGAAGTTAATCTTGCACTTTGTCTTCGGAAGAACTCTATTTCCTTCAGAAGTTTCACACTTAGCTTCGGAAGCCTTTTATTAGATACACCAAAATAGTCTAAGTGGTCTAGTTTTGGTTACACCAGCCTTCTTCTTGATCCAACAAACTCCCCCTAGGCTGATGCTACCAAAACCTCACTTGTTTCTGCTTCTCAAAACTTTCAACACAAGGGAAACATATATTTATCTGTTTCTTTGTTCTTCCCAGAAGTGGTGCTGAGAAGTTTGTACAAATCATTAGTTGACATGAGATCCAGGCTGTCACTCTGAATGATGTGCACCTTCTGCTGAGACCCTCTAAAAAGAGTTAGCTGACGGGAGTTGTAATCATACTCCCATCTAATTATGGATTCCAATTCAGGACCTCCACCATCTGTAGAAAGGATGTGCCTTTGGTGGTTGACATTTGTTGGACCAAAAGAACTAATGAGCCTGATCAGAAAAACCTCTAAGTCCCACAGACATCACAACAACTGCTGAAGACTTGATCAGCTGTTTGACAAAGTCTGAAGACTTCAACAGCTGAAGACTAAAGTACTGAAGACTTCAACAGCTGAAGACCAAAGTCTGAAGATCAACAGCTGAAGAACAAAGTACTGAAGATCAACAGCTGAAGTACAAAGACTGAAGACATCAGCTGATGACAACAGCTGAAGTTCAAGTACAAGTACTGAAGCCTTCAGAGTTTGTTACAACAGCTGAAGAAGCATTCTTCAGTTGTTGTGATGGTTTTCTTTCAGTAGTTTTCTTTTTAGTTCAGTATTTGTAAAACGACTGAAGAGCATGTTCTTCAGTCGTTGTAGTTTCAGTAGTTTCTTTTCAGTAGTTGTAGTGACAGTTAACACTTTATTTTTGTAAGAAGATGTCAGCTGTTTTGACATCTTCAGTAGTTGTGTTAACTTTCAGTAGTTTGAATAATTCTGTTAGATGTCACTATCAAATGACATCAGCAGACGTCGCATCTCCTATATAAGGAATGTTCCACCATGACATTCTTATATAAGGGATGATTGACCTGATTGTAAGTGTGACATTTTGCCACCACGAAAGCGCGTATTGAATGAAATCTTTGATTTGCAGAATTCTTTCTATAATCGTTTGTTCTTACTTTGAATATCAACTGTATTCTTGTGAATTGTCTAATTCATTGTTTGATTTCCACTGCAATACTCTCTAATCAATCAAACGTAGATCAATCATCCTAACAATTGGTATCAGAGTTGGTTAATCATTGATCGATCTAACAATTGATCATTGAAACTGCTAATCGATATCTGTATTTGATTGAATTAGCATATTGTAAATTGAATTTCTGCTACTTTCGTTTTATTGCTTTCTGTTTTCTCTTGGTTCAATTTGGTCTGCTGTGTTCTGTTCTAAATCTATTAAAACTTAATTGATTTTGGTTGAATCTGAGAATGACTACTCCTTCTAATGACCCTCACAATACCGGTTCTTCAACCAGCCTCCGATGCTGGTTAGGACCGAGTATAACATATGGCAACGAAGAATGCTTCATCACCTGTCGGTTAACAGTTCAGGTTGTTGCACATCGGTGGTACATGGTCCACATAAGCCTATGGTGAACAATCCGGAAACCAATCAAATGGTTCCAAAGAAGAAGGAACAATACTCAGATGAAGATCGGAAACTGTTTGAGATTGATGCTAAAGCCCATGGAATTCTGGCCATGGCACTGCCAAATGAAATCTATTCCGGGCTCATGCATCATGAAACTGCTCATGACCTCTGGAATGCACTGAAGGAACAATTCGATGGAACTGATGAGGTCTTAGCAAACAATAGAGAAATCCTTTCCCAACAATATGAAACATTTTCTCATAGGAAGGGTGAGACACTGACTCAACAGTTTAAGCGTTTTTCCTGTTTGATCTCTAAGCTAAAAATGGTCAAACATGAATATACCAATAGCCAGATGAACAACAGATTCCTTAGATCACTGCCTGAGAGATGGGACACATACACTATTGTCCTACGCTCCAGTGCAAATCTGGATAAACTATCTCTCACCCAACTTCATGGGAAACTGCTTACATTTGAGAGAGAGATAGAGCAGAAAAGGAAACTGGCATCATCAGGAAAACTCACTGATGACTTTGTATCAGGGAACACTGCCTTGGTTGGTCATGAGTCAGAATATGCTGCATCTGAAAGTAATTATGATGAGCATATAGATTTTCTTCAAACAGTTCAGATCATGCATTCGTTGGTGTTGATAGTCACTCAGGCTGTAATAGTGACAATTTATGTTTTATCATGGATGATTTGAAAGGAATAGTTGATGATAATCTAGAAGAGATGGATATTCTGAGCCAAATGGCCTTGATTAATATCAGATCTCAGAAGTTCTACAAGAGGACTGGCAGGAAATTTCCAGGACTCTGGCAAAACCAAAGTTGGTTTTGACAAGAGTAAGTTGAGGTGTCACAAATGCCAAAGGCTTGGACACTTTGCAAGAGAGTGTAGATCATCTGGATCTAACTCCTCTGCACCCTTTGTGACTTTTCCAAGCACTAGTCCACAAAACAGGGGGCAACATCCTGCTAGTTCTGGTCATCATTCACAACCTGTTTCGCCTGCATATTTTGTCCCTCAGGGTCCAATGTCATATCCGTATCCCTGCTATTACATGCCTCAGCCAAATCCAGTTCAAGTTCCTACTGCACAACACCACAAGCATTACCTGAGCCTCTACCATCTCAATCACAACCTCATCACAGCTTTTTCACCCCTGGTAATGTTGACTGGAGCAGTTTACCAGATGATCTCTCTGGTACTGAGCAATTATTTACTGGGGATGGTCAACATGGTGGTGAACATCCTTTTGGAAATCTAGCTCTCATGGCCCTGGAATCTACTGAGGGTTCATGCTCCAATGCATCTTCTTCACAGGTAACCCAGGTATCTTCTGAGGCTAAGGCCAAGCTTTGTTCTGAATCTTGCATAGATGCATTTGTCTCTATTAGAGAAGCAAATGTAGCTGTAATTAATCAAAATCTAGAGCTTGAGCATACTATTTCCAAAAGAAAAGCTAAATATGAGTCTGTCCTTAAGGACAAAGATGATGAGATTTATAAGCTTAAATGCTAATTAAGTGATGAAAAGGCTAGGCTAGAGGTCATTCTTGAGAACCATAAGGAACTCAAAGAAAAACTTGCAGTTACCCAAGTTGAGTGTGACCATTGGTGTCATCCTGCAAGGGATTTGAAATGCTGCTCAGTAAGCAATCTGCTTCGAATGTGAAGCTTGGAATTGGTTATAACCATATTGCACCTCCAACAGATTTTACTTCAAAACCAATAGTAAAATCTGAAAGTGAAAGCAATCTCCAAACCACATTATCATATGCATCATCCACAAGTGATCTCCCAAAATCACAAGATGAAATAAGGGTTGATACCTCAGCAAGTAAATTGGCTGATGGGTTAACTACTGATAAGCACATGAAGCTGAGTATTTCAGATGTTGTCCTCAAAGTAACTTAAGTACTGAAGGGCAAGTTACAACAACTAAAAAGCATTTCAAATCAGCTGAAATAAATGGATTAACAACTGCTGACAATGAACAGCTGAAGAACAACTCTTCAGCTGTTACAGATTCTTCAGTACTGAACAAAATTACTGAAAGGAGGAGAGTACTAAAGAGCACACCTTCAGTAGTTTCCACATCAGCAGTTGATCAATCAAGATGAAGAATAAGCCATGTGAAATATGTGGTAAATTCATCATCTTTCTGATGAATGTTGGTACAGAAAGGGTTCCAAACTCAACAGAGATAAGCTCATTAAAATCCAGATGGATGAAATGAAAACTAAGTTTGAGACTAAGTTTGTACCACAATCATTCCATTGTGATAAACCTAAGCCTTCAACCAAATTCAAAAAGAAGGATAAGGTTAATCACAAAACAGCTGATGGTGCTCCTCATGATAAACATCAGACTAAGTCTGTTAATTTTAAGGAGGAAATGGTGGATCACAGGAACTCATCAAACACAAGAACTGATATGTCACAAGAGCTGAAAGCTTTGGCTACAAATCAGACACAACTTGTTATGATGGTTCAGCATTTGTTGGGGAGAGTTAACCAACTAGATGCACCTGTGATCAAATCACTGAAAAGGCATTCCAAGCCCAAATCCAAGGAATCCATTTCAGCACCATCTCCTTCTTCAGCTGTTAATCATAAGAAACAAGTTATGGTTGCATCTGTTGATGAAATAGACCCAAAACCAAAAAGGTTTGGGTCTCAAAATCTAACTAGTTTTCTTTTATGCAGGGTTCTTCAACATGCCAAAGGAGCATCTGGTATGTGGACAGTGGAGGATCAATGCATATGACTAGGAGCAGTTCTCTTCTTAATGACTACTCTCAAGGAAAGAAGGGATTTGTTTCATTTGGAAATGATGCCAGAGGTTACATCATTGGGAAAGGATATGTGTCTAATGGACAAATCAGGTTTGATGATGTCAACCATGTGGAGAATCTCAAGTACAATCTGCTGAGTGTCAGTCAGATGTGTGATAAAGGGCATGTTGCACTTTTCATAAGCCAGAACTGCAGGATTTTGTCTTCCCAAGTTCTGAGGCTGATTGACAAGGTAATGGTGAACATACTCTCCTGAAGCCAGCCAACAGATTGGAAGAGTGTATGCCTTGGATTTGTCAAAGAAGATTGATTTGAAGGGTCATCCATGCCTGTTCTCCAAAGCCTCTCTTCAGGAATCTAAACTATGGCATAGAAGGCTGGGTCATGTCAATCTCAGAAACATGAATCAGCTGATCCACAATCGTTTAGTGAGAGGTTTATCAATAAAGGAGTTCCACTGTGATGAAGCCTGCACTGCTTGTTTGAAAGGAAAACAGCACAAAGTCTCATTCCCTCCCATTGAAGAACCTAAGTCCATTGCCTGCTTGCAGTTACTGCACATGGATCTATTTGGTCCTGTGAGAGTGATGAGCATGGAAAAGAAGAAATATTGTCTGGTAATTGTGGATGATTACTCCAGATTCGTATGGACTTTCTTTCTACATTCAAAGGATGAGGTTGCTCAGAAGATTACAAACTTTATGCTGTATGTTGAGAAGCAGTATTCCCTATCAGTCAAGTGTATAAGGAGTGACAATGGTACTGAATTCAGAAACCATACACTTGATGATTTTTATCTTTCAAAAGGAATCAAAAGGCAGTTTAGCATCCCAAGGACTCCAGAACAAAATGGAGTAGTGGAGAGAAAGAACAGGACTTTAATTGAAGCCGCAAGGTCCATGTTGGCTGACTCTGGTTTGCCTTTGACCTTTTGGGCTGAAGCTGTCAATACAGCTTGCTATGTGCAGAAAAGAGTGTTAGTAAATCAAAGGTTGATGAAGACTCCATATGAAGCTCTACATCATTTGGCTCCTTTGATTTCATTCTTCAGAGCCTTTGGATCTCCTTGTTTCATTCTCAACACAAAGGGTCAACTCCACAAATTTGATCCTAAGGTGGATGCAGGGTATTTTGTAGGTTATTCATCCACTTGCAAGGCTTACAGAGTCTTCAACTGCAGAACAAAGATAGTTGAAGAAACCTTGCATGTGAAATTCAATGAATCTCCTAAGGATAAAATTCCACAAAACCCTATGGAGTTGTTTGATCTGTACATACTGCAATATGCTCCTTATCAAACTCCAGCTATTGCAGATCATGTGGATAAATCATCTTCTGCAGCAAGTCTTCCACCTGGTGGTACTGAAGATGATGATGATATCAGTACTCACCTTTTCAAGTTCAATGACCAACTGCCTGAGTTTGTTAAACTTGGTGTTCCTGTACCTTCAGCAGCTCCATCCACAACAAATGCTGATGAGATTTCTGCTTCCTCTACATCGTGTGATTTGCCATCTAATACTTGGTTTCAAGAATCTGAATCAACATCTGCTGATGCTGAACCGGCTACAAACACTTGCACTGATCTTATTGTGCACCAAGAGCTGAAGAATCACCCCTGTCTCAAATCATTGGTGGTATCAATGTTGGCGTCTCAACCAGAAGTCAATTGTCTAACTTGTGCTTCTATGCTCTCTTCATCAGTCAGCAAGAGCCAAAGAACTATCATGTTGCTTTGAGAGACAATGGATGGGTGGAAGCCATGCAGCTTGAGCTACTTCAGTTCAAGAAACAGCAAGTGTGGGAACTGGTTCCTCTACCCCCAGGTAAGTGTGCAATAGGCACTAAATGGGTGTTTAGGAACAAAACAGATGAAAATGGGCTTATTGTTAAGAACAAGGCCAGACTGGTTGTTCAGGGGTTTTCACAAGAAGAAGGTATTGATTATGATGAGACCTTTTCCCCTGTAGCCAGACTGGAGGCAATTAGATTGTTCTTAGCCTATGATGCATTTCATAATTTTAAAGTTTTTCAAATGGATGTTAAAAGTGCATTTTTATATGGTAAAATAAAAAAGAAGTTTATGTGTGTCAACCACCAGTTTTGAGAATAATAAACATCCAGATTGGGTATACAAGCTTGATAAGGCTCTTTATGGGTTGAAACAAGCTCCTAGAGCCTGGTATGAGACATTATCAAATTTTCTTCTTCAAAATAATTTCACTAGAGGCTCCATAGATAAAACTTTATTCATTAAGAAGGTGGATCAGCATAAGCTACTTGTTCAAATTTATGTTGATGATATTATTTTTGCATCTTCTGATCCCCAGTTGTGTGATGACTTTACCAATTTAATGCATAAGAAGTTTGAAATGAGTGCAATGGGAGAATTACAGTTCTTTCTAGGATTGCAAATCAAACAAAAGGCTGATGGAACTTTCATTCATCAGTCTAAATATACAAAAGATCTTTTGAATAAGTTTGATTTACAAAATTGTAAGCCCTGTTCTACTCCCATGTGCAACACCACACAACTGGATGCAGATCAGAAAGGTAAAGCTATTGATGAAACACTTTACAGATATATGATTGGGTCATTGATGTACTTAACAGCTTCTAGACCAGATATCATGTTTGCAACGTGTGTTTGTGCTAGATTTCAGGCTACTCCTAAAGAATCTCACTTGATTGCAGTCAAAAGGATCTTTAGATATTTGCAAGGTACACACGAGGTCTATCATAAACCCCCATACATGCGCCCGGTGGCCTGACCACAGTACCGGGGTAAGCGAAAAGGTTCTATATAAATTGTCGATCTCATAGAAAGACCTCGGTGTGCATCCTTCTGGGGTAGCTAACCCACATACCGTTGAACTAACATTCTTCATTAGGCGTGAATCAACATACAAGGCTTGTAAAAATTTCTTTACTTTCACTCATTTATTAATGCATGCATTCATTCATTATGTTCCTCTTTTCATTATCTTCCACTTTATGTTACATAATACTTTTCATTTCATTCATAACTATAACACGTAAAGTCATGGGAAAATAACATACATCATAAAGAGCATCAACAGGAACATATAAAATTACCATACAAAACACCATCAATCATACATAACATACATCATATATACCATCATGCATAAGCATCAATCATACATCATCATACATCGCCCATCATATCATCTATGACTTTAGAAAGTCAACTTACATAGCCCCCGGGAACCTCCCAAGTCAAATCCTACTTTAACATTCTTCCCAAAAATCAAATATAAATTATAAGTCTTTAGGCGCATGGGCACTATGCAGAAGCATGAGCACTATGCAGGCGCATGGCCTTTCAGATGCATGGGGAACACTTAGGCGCATGGACAACTTCTAGGCGCATTGGTACTATTGGGGCGCATGAGCAACACTTAGTCTATTTCAGCCTATTTCTAGGCGCATGAGCAATATGGGGCATATGAACTCTCAGTTGCATGACCTTCAGTACTTTCAGTCGCATGACTTTCAATCGTATGACCTTCAGTCGCATGGCCATCCTGGTGCATGACTTTCAATCGTATGACCTTCAGTCGCATGGCCATCCCGGCGCATGAGGAAATTTCAGGTGCATGAGCCCTATTTGGGCGCATGAGGTTTTGAGCATATGGGAACACTTAGGAAAATTCTATAACTTAGGCGCATGAGCCCTATTCAGGCGCATGAGCAGCCTCATTCGTACCTAAACATCAACTTCAGTCCCCAATCATTCTTTAACATGTTCTAGGTATAAATCATACATTCTAAGCCTTAGGAACACAACCAAAACATCATGAAACACATACATAACCCAGAATCAAACCCCACCCGCAACATAAAGCATACGAGTGAAAAACCCATTTTTATTAAAATGTTCATACATGCATTTCCAGCCCCAAAATTGTTAAAAAAACAAGTAAAAAGGGGGGGGGGTTCTAGAACTCACCTTAGCAGCCTCTTCGGATAAGACTTCCTTCAAACCCGATTGCTACAAGTTTCACCTAGAAACCCACCAAAAACATACAACCGAACACACAACCACACACGTAAGCATATAATCGAGGCAAGGACAGTTAAGAACACTCTAAAACCGTAAATTCTAACCTTGAATTCGACCTTTTGCACTTGTTCCTCTTCAAAATATCCAAGTTTAGCCTTCTCTCTCTCTCTCTCAAAAACTGAGAGTGTTGATGTGAATAGGCAACATGGGCGGCCATGTTGCTTTATTCACCAACTTTTAAAGATTTTTTTCATTTTAACACCTTTAGTCCCTCTACTTGGGCTTTATATCTTTTCTTCATTTTCCTTCACTTTATTCTTTCTTTATTTGACTTTTAAAATAACTGGGTGTTACAAGGCATTTAGCCTGTTGCTTTCACCATTCTCCCTCTCCACAACAAAGTTGTGAGAGGCATCATCGAACCTCCACTGGATGATTTTCTTTCTTGGCATAAGGGGAAGACTAGGAATCTTGTCCCCTTCTTTGTATTCAGTAAAGTCATCAGCTTTCTTCTCAGCTTCTTCTCTTTATCATTTAAGGAGTCAGAGTTGATTCCAAGAAGTCCAGCAATCTCGATTATGATGAAGTAAAAAATAATGAAAGAATGAAAGATAATGAACATGCTTATTATGACGCAAAAAATGTTATGTATTATGATATATGCTTGGTCAGTATAAGAAGGATAAAGTTTATGTATTATTATATACCTAAAACTAGAACTCATTTAATAAAGCTGTCTTTTATACATAATAGTTGGCAGATGAATGATGATCCTGAGGATGGCACAGGGATGGGAGCTACTTGGCGGGCGAGGAATGACATCCATGTTTATAAAATTATTTATTTTAATTTGAATCAAAGTACAATGTTTTTATTTCAATTAAGAGACAAATGTATGAGAAAAATATGATTTACAAGTTTCAAATGAATGTTTATTTAATTTTGTTGTAATGTTTTGATTATAAAGTGATTTTATGTTATGATTAACCAACTGTGTAGATTCCCGGGAACAGGACCCTACAAAAACATATATATATATATATATATATATATATATAATATATATATATATATATATATATATATATAACTAATTTCACCAATAAAGGAGAGTTGTTAACGAAAAATTTTAAAAGGACATCTAATCTTTTTGATGTTTTAGGCCTTGAAAACATTAAGTCCTCCCTCTTTGGTTCATAAATTCAAAAAAGTGCACTTGAAATGGAAAATATTTCATTTAAACTTGTATGCGGTGGCTAAGGAAAGAATTGGTGAAAAAGGTTCAATAATTTATTGAAAATTTGGAATTCAATTTTTCTTCGTCTAACCTATGAAATTTCTAATATTTTATTGGAATCTATAAATATTACCAAATCCAAAATACTATAATCGTAAACCAAAATTCTTCTTCAATCTAGAAACCCATTTTTAACGATATAAAAACCATGTGGGTTATTTTTATTAAACTAAACTTATAGTTAAAATCAAACATGTGGCAAGAAACAATATCATCATGTGATGTGAGAGCAATAAAAAAATAAACGTGTGAGTAGAAGATGTGTTAGACTACCCTATCACATAATTTTTATTCATTGTGCTATGTAAACAATATTATATATACTAGTTTAGTATTCCGTGTAATACACGGATTGAATTAATAAAATAATAAATAATCAGCAATAAAAAATTATAAATTATAAAAGTATGTTAAAGGTAAAATATGATTATAATTACATATGAATAACTATATCAAGTAAATAAACAATATATATTATAAACAAATAGATATATAGATAAATAGATGGTCTAGAAACTTTTTTATTAAACGAATTATAGTTAGTAATAAATACGAAAAGTTACCAGTACGATATTTTAATATAAGATATGTATAAAATTACACATACATAGTTGTTCAAGAGATAAAATAATTACACTATTTTTAAATCTCTTATTTAAATAGTTTAATTTTTAAATATTTGTTTTAAGATTTTCTTATAAAAATTTATTGTTATAAAAATCTTATAATATTAAAAATCAAGTTTCTAATTATTCTGGTTGTTTTAATAAAACTATTTTTAGAAAATTCCATATTTTTTATAATTACTTTAAAGAATGATTGATTTAAAATATTTTGTTTCAATAGGTTTAATGTTTTAGAAAATATATTAATTTTTTAATTTTCTTAATAAAATTTATTTTTAAATACATAGTTTGATTTTTTAAAAAATATAGATGAAAAAGAAAAATGTATCAATTAACCAAATTAATATTTATGAAGAGAGAAATTGTTTGAGTGTTTAAATTACTTTAATACTTTTTTAAAAGGAAAGTAAAATAAGAATGTTTAAAAAAATAACAAGTGTCAAAAATATAGTTTAAGAAGATGATAATGTTAAAAAAACCTTAGTTTGTTAATATCTATAGATGCTCTGTGTGGTTGTATTGTGTAATATATATATGGCTGCTCTCTTATTAGAGGTATGCCAATCATTTACTATTTATTCACAGCCCCAATCATATATCAAAAATTAACAACCAAAAGTTAAAAGTCTAAATACATAACCTAATTCGAAAACCAATGTTTTTTTTGTCGGTGTTCCTAGAGTCGTTACTTTCTATCTTCAAAGTCGAAGTATGAAGATGTAAAAGTCGTTAAAGGAGTAATAAAAACACGATACACAACTTCGAAAAAAATTGAGAATTGAGAAAAAGGTTGGAAATGGTTTATTAGAAAGGGTAATATTGTATATAAATTATTGTGCATTTCTTAAATTTACCTTACAAACATGCTACAACTATTTAAAATTTTAATGTCAACTCTAATTTTATTGTTAATCTTAAAAAAATTCAACAAACCAAACAATCCTTAAATGTTTAAGTCACTTACAATTTCTTACTCGAAAGTCTCCACCAATGATGTGAAAGGAATGTCATGAACATGAGTAAAAGCTACACCCCTTATGAAATATCACACCAAGTTCTAATCGGAAAAACTTTAAAAAGAAAAAGGTGAGGTAAGGAGAAAGGTTATATGCTCTTTCTCCCTCTAAAATTTTCTCTAAACTTCAACTTCTCCGACAAAGACTCATATGAATACCAATTTTCACACTGAGGGTTATTAACAAGAAACACTCATTCTTTTCCTTGTGACATCCTAACATATTTGTTCAATGTGCAAATGCATTGAAGAACTCTATTAACATAGCTTCATTACAAACTAGGATCATACTTCACTCTGCTTTGATTTATTCATTCAAATCCACAAACTCTTGCCAATAATAATGATTTGATCCCAAAAAAACACCATAACGGTTGAAATGCCGATCACATTTGTTTTTAGTTGACAAAACACCAGCTAGAGATAACATGCTAGCACCAAGCCAGATTATCATATAAAGGATGAACGGGAAATCTCATCTCTCGATAATGCACCCAAACAGTTGAACCGTGCTCCACCAAGCATCATCCTGACACCCACACGATTAACTGCACATAACCTTAATCTCATCTATTGTAGAGCTCTTTGTGGCTCTATTATTGCAAACACATGTGTCTCAGCCACTTATGATGCGACTAGTACCTGCGCACATGATCAGACATTTGTTGCAGTGCCACAATCTTTGGTAACACATTTTCAATACATGAGCTAGTAGTATTTAGTTATGCCTGCTTTCGTGACTTCTTTTCCAATATTTCTATGCCCTTAAGTGCAAGCTTCATTACGCATATATGATTAGTGGAGGATGCAACAACACCCACATGCAATACAATTATGGCATTACAAACTCCTATTTCATAACACCTTTAGGGCTACCAATTAACACATAAGGAGAATACATAGACCGCGCTTATAGCCTACTTAAAGTTCATCCGGTAGATCACGTAAGTTGAATTCCTAACAAAAATAACATTTGTCATCAATGGCAACAAAATATGATAGAACGACGACCCTCATGATCATCTTAATGTTTTTGTGAGTGCGAGCGGTGTGAAGGTTCGGTCCATGGTAGTGTGGTGTCATATGTTCGTACAAACCGTAATTGGGGTACCATGTCTATGATATTATAGTTGTGCACTATTAGCATCAATAGTTTTAAAGATTTACCCAATAAACTTTTTCAACGATTTAGCCAACAAAAGAAGGCAAAATATAAGGCTAAAAAGCTACTAACCATCTCCCCTTCTTTAGGAAGTAGACCTTGGCATTAGAAATTTGCATTTGCACGTTTCGCATATGCTGCATTAGTCTCGATACCTAATATGACAGTAACAATTACATCAGGATAATTGTATGTTTTTTCCGCTAACAGTCTAACTGTATCATGGACATGTAGCTCATGAAATTATTAATATTAAGAATTTACTCAATTTGATTCATTCACCTTCTTTATTTTGTGAAACCGTTCATATACAAGGATTTGTCTTTTCCAAAGTAATTAGTAGCTTATTTAGAAGTTACTAAGAAAGAATGAAAACCCTTACATGGTTATAAAAATATACAAATATGATATATGACATGACAATTAAAAAAAATCTCGAGTAAAGCAAAAGGTGTATAACTTGCATTCTACTAAATAATATAAAAACATAAAATAATCTTAAAATTAATCCTTAAAGGAATGTTCTCCGATTCTTTTTGGTTTTCTCAATAGACCACCAAACAAAAGGAACACCAACAACAAAACTAAAACTAGTAGTGTAAGGTTATTCTTTTAAAGAAAAAAACACAGTCAAGAGGAACTAGTCAATAAGCACAGATTTTCA